>OZ022418.1:14105974-14178474 GCA_963989365.1 Rhimphoctona megacephalus | reverse complement strand
GTGTTGGAACTCTTCAGGAATCCCCGAAGTTATTGCATAAGCAATAAAAAATATTATTCAACTGGAAGGCAATACAAAAATTTGGGAAATATATAGTTAACTCATTCAGGAGTTCATTCTTACGCTTAATTATTTGCTTACGATGATCAACTCTTCCTTCCGCTTTACTCAACAAGTCTTTTTTAGGATTTAACTATTCCGATTATTATTATTCATCAACTTTCATGAATATAATATTTTAGTCTGCATTACAGGATATTCGTTCGGTCTCATGCTCCATAATTAGTTACTAGAACTACAGGGTTCTTTGCATATATTTATTCAATTGCTGCGTATTTCTGATATTAGTGTACATATTAAGGTAGTTTGGAAGAGTTGAGTTGCACCGTTGACCATGTACTTTTTTGTATGGAATCGAAAGAAGATAATTTTTTTTACGTGTTTGTGAAATTTAAACTCTTTTTACCGTGTAGTTTTTCAGATATTAGCTTTTAAAAATACATTGCGAGCATAGGAGAATGCAGGCGACAACATAGGTTAGAATTTTTAATTCGAGAATACTCAAAAATTTCACCGTTGACCTACAAAAAAAAACTTATTGCTATAATTTACGATATGTGAAGAATCTTTCCCGAGAAATTAATATGGATAGCACGTGTTATTATTGAGAAATCACGAAAAGAAGAACACACATAGCAGTATCTCGTGGCTTGACTCGGACCTCTCTTTCTCTCGAAAGTCACCAGAAAATCAAGATGGCGGTTCATCTAAGCCCGCCGTATTTGATTCACAATGATTGTAGATATTGATATTAACGTGTTTTGAATGAACAACAAAATGGAGTGAATTATTTGTGATGTAAACAATAATAATGCTTGTTAAATTCTCACATTTGTTTTTCTTTTTATTATAAAATTTGAACGTTTTTTTTTTTAATTGTTTTTACTTTTATTACAAAATTCTTTCGACGTATTTTAATCAAATACAATATTTTTCAAATACACATCGGTAATGAGCATGTACACAATTTTACTTATTTGCATAGTGTTTGTTGAGGTTAGGAAATCGGTAACAGCATAAATTATGCGATTTGTTGAGGTCACAACTGGTTTTAGGCCTTTTTCTGTCATGACGCTTCTCGAGAGACAAATTTTCACACCTTCTCGCCCAGATTTTTGAAACATTTCACGAAGATCATCAAGTGTGATGTTTGTTTCAGCTATTTTAGAAATCGTAGCTTTCGACACGCCATGGCTCAGCATACCCTGCATTGTAGCAACCATATTTTTTTTCTTAGTTGAAGCTGAATTGCGATTCAACAATGCATTGATTGTTTGTGCCTTAACTGTCAACGTTGAACGTGGTACTTCAAAATGTGTGAGCAAAGCATCTAAGATTTGACAGTCTATCAGAGCATCATGCGCACATTTTATTTTACTTTGCCACTGGTTTTCAGTGAGAAACGTTCGCGCCAGCAACTCTTGTTTCTTCAATTTTCCTTGCGAAATGATCGGCAGTGTATCAGTGAAGCCATAAATACAGTCAGCAAAATCACTGAATAAATTTTGTTTTTGCAACCAATTTATGATTTTAGGAGGATCAAATCGTATAACATTGTGTCCAACTAATACTGCCTTCGGTCCACATGATCGGATAAATGCGAGAAAATCATCAGCTGCGATGCGTGGAGGAGTTGTTGCTATGAGCTTGTCGTGTTGATATAAAAATCCTTCTTTAACTACAAAGCCATGGACTGCTGATGCGTGCACATCAATTTTTTGTATAGGGAACATAAAACGTGAAAATTCCTTGCCCTCACATTTTGCCGCGATTTGAATTGTGTCGGCATTGGAAAGGAAGACAGTAGTCTCTGTATCTACAATAATTAGTGGACTATCTTTGGAGAGGATGTTCTCGCTGTGGTCTATATTCCTAGGTAGATCAGATAACATACCCGATTGATATGAAATCCCTTCTCTCTTTTCCTGCCTTATTTGTGCTCGTTGTTTTTTTTTCTTTTAGAGCATGCCGTTTGCGTTTGTATTCAATCGTTTCTCGTTTCTTAGCTACCTGTACATAGACTTCATCTTCTTTCAAGCGAAAATGCTCTGTGACGAGGCCTAATGGTAATCCAGCGCTGTGGTAAACGCTGCTTATGAATGATGGACCTTCATTTTTGTGGCACGTCGCCGCTGCCGTCCGATATCGACACGAATTGGAAGCCCCATAATGTCTATTCTTCGGTTGTCTTATCGTAACCATGTTGTTGAATCCTTCGTTTGGTTGCGATGATCCATTATGAGCAATCTTCGTAACTCGATCTACAAATTCCTATAATATTTGGCGTAGCATGACTCGAAGATTAGGATCTTGTAGGGGTTTGCCTCCGGGAAAAGTTTTGTGAGTGTAATTAGAGTCTTCAGCGTTGTCGATTTTAATGTTACAGTCTTTGACGTTTGGGTGGTTAGCGTTGGGATCTTCAGCTTTAGAGTTTTTAGCTCTACACCAAAAAATGCAGTTTGTATGAGTTCCAAAGGCGTGATCCGCGATGTTCAGTAAGGCTTTTGAGGTTGCTGCTGCATTTTTTTTTGTTTTGATCCAATCCGTAATTGAAAGATTTCTTCAAGTATGGAATTACCGCTGGTTTATTGAGCTCCGGGTATTTTTTGGCAATTTTGTACAATCGACGAGTAAACTTCTTCTTAACGTGATTCGAATCAGATAATTTCAAGATCAGATGTGTAGATTGCTGCTGAACCCCTGCATAAGTGCAAGAATCGTCATCGCCAATTAACGTTCCTACACTCACTTCAGCTGCTTTAAATTGTGGATTGTTGACCATAAGTTTGATGGTCATGGAGCTTTCCATGCCTTTGGAACTTCCTGAAAAGTTTTTCGAACAATCATGATCTGATTGGTCATGTCCGAGGTTGCACATTCGACAATTCATGCTAAACGAATCAGTGGCTAATATTTTTTTCCCTCAAAACTCCAATGACAGATCCCTGCCTTGTTTTGCTGTCAAAACCCCTTTTATGCCATCCATAATCGTAGGAAGTGGATAGATAAATAATATCTTTCTCGCCATTTTGAGGGACATAAGGGCGCTGCGATAGTCTGAAAAAAATGGAAAGGAAATAATTAGATACATGTTCAATTTCTCGTGTACGATAAAAAGATAGTTAGTGACATGCCAAGTAGTAGCTTGCTGGTTACATTCGATAAAAATTTGAAAACATTCGGTACAGAAATAAATAAAAGAGGTCAAATAATTGATTTATCGAGAATTCATCAAATTAACAGAAAAATAGCTCAGTTAATCAATAAATTATCATTTGACAAACAAAACGAGTCCCAAACTTTTACAGCACAATATTTGTTTACATTAAATAAATATCTCGCCGCCGCTACTGTGTCAAGAGTAATCAAAAATGACTATAAATACAGAAGAGCGTTAACAGTTATACGTTACCACTCTTTGCAATAGCAGGGTGTCTAAAACCAAATCCACAGGCAAACAAACCGAAACATAAACCCAAGGCCTCTCTGAGACTTTTGCGAAAGTACGCAGTGCCCAAGTAGCACGAACAAATTCTATGTGTGTGCATACACACACACACACACACACACACACACACACACACACACACACACACACACACACATAATGTTTTACCATTATTTAGTGGCTCTCGATCTGTGGTAATTTGTCTCCGTTATCCAAAAATCTGTTGAAAATAACTTTTCAGATATCACACTTAATATGCTAACAATTAATCTTTAAAAAGAAAGCTTACATCGGTGATTCCAATGCTGCTTTGGTTAGATTTTTCTCTAACTGAATGGCTTTTTCACAAGATTTCTCAGCCTCAGTAAGAAAACACTTTCCAAAGCGTTTTTCAGCAAGTTTCAATGCATGGTGTGACGGTGGAGGTACATCCAAATCAACGAAAAATCTTGCCATCTGTCTATGACCAATGCCAGTGTCTATTGATGCTAAATATACATAAGAAAAATATCGAGTCATGGCATTAAAAAATTCGTAAAGATTTCTTTCAACCATTCATTATGGGGACCGTATGGTCTAGAAATTTGAAAAAATCGATTTTTTTTTTTTTCGATATGTCGAAAGTATAGTATCTCAAGAATATACTGTGAAATTTTCATGCGGAAATTCTCAATATTACAGCTTCTACAGCCCATAACGCAGGTAGAGAGCGGTCCGCGACACGAAAACGTTCAAAGCCTTATTGGACACAAAGCCTTACGGGGATGATTTTTTAGTTTGCAAAAAAGAATGTGTTTTGCATGTTAAAAAACGTTTGTACAAACGTGCTGTTGATGCGAAAAAAAACATGCACAAATAAAGAAAGCAACAAAGAAATTGACAGAAAAAGAAGAGGGAAAAAAGACACAGCGGAAATCGATAAATAAAACACCGAAGCGTCAACAATTGACGAATAAATTATTGCAAGAGCTGTCAACTTATTACGGTCTAGCAATTAGACGTAATTCAGATTCGACTGAAGGGATGAGAAGTGAAATATGGGCAGCATATTATCACAAAATTTCAACAGATGAAAATCCGCAACACTCGTACTGTCCTCCAGGTTCCGAATCGTGGTGCAAGTGGCGTCAAAGTGAGGCTGCAGGTACTTTAGACACCTACGAGCACCCACCTGCTCTGTGCGATGAAGCACAAGAGATATTAAAACCAATTTATGAAGAATTGACAGCAGAGACTTTATTGGAAAGGTGTATTGGCAGTAATACGCAGAACAATAACGAAAGTTTCAATGCTTGCGTGTGGCACCTTGCGCCGAAACATCTGTTTGCCGGAAAAAAAATCATTGATATTGCCACTCACATTTCCGCTTGCATATTCAATGAAGGATTTGCATCCCTATTGAAAATAATGGAGACCATGGGCATAACAATCGGGCCACAAGCGGAGCAACTAGCGCAAAACCGAGACGAGCTGCGAGTATCGAGCGCCAACCGTAGGAGCACGGACAACTCCAAAGAGGCTCGGACAGCTCGAAGAAATGAAAGGAGTGAGGAAATCTTGAATTATGAACGTTCCGAAGGAATCCTATATGGTGCCGGAATCGCGGATTAACTGTAAGTATTCAAAATTTGCTCAATTTTTGAAAATATCTGTACCTCAAACTTTAAACTCATTTATCTCGAAACGACTTTTTTCGGCACTGCGCAGGTGAAAACAAAAAAACTATTCAACCGAATCACTTGAAATTTGGATATGTTGTTCACAACATGTATGGCTATCGTCGGAACTACAATCATTATTTTATTTAAATAATTTCTTATTGTTTATACTAAAAAACTAGTGAAAAAAAAACCCGATTTTACGAATTTTTTTTCAAAAGCGCGCCATTTTGTCAATTTTTAATTTTTTCGATTTGTTCTAGTCCCGACCATAACTGCACTCTTTCTGATTAAGAATCTTCTTGAATTTTGTGTTTCAGATGAGTAGAAGTCTCGGATCGATCTTCACCGTCCGGGTCGGATTTTTCGAGAGGGTCGTCTTCAATGCCAATTATATGATAATAAACACTGTTTTTAAAATTAAAAAAAAATTTTTTTGTATACTTAATAAAGGTAGTAATAAACCCGAAAAGTTAAAACATCGATTTTTAAATTTTTTAAGGCAAAAAAAAAATCGTGAAAATAGGTGAAATTTTCGTGCTCTAGACCATACGGTCCCCTTATGAAAAATGTTTCTTACCTAATGCAGCCTTACAATTTATATTGTAAAGAGAATGTTCTTTTTCACAAGTAGATTTTCGCGATGTATACACTTTTTTCACGACTGAGCACTTTTCACATTTAATGTTGAAAATAGAAGCAAAACCGCGCTTCAATTCTGAATCAATAAAATTTATTGATAACGGTGTACAGCAATTATCACATCGCAATTGTTGCGCAAGGTATGAAACGTCAATTAGACGAATGCCTTTGACAATACATTGCTCAGGCAATGGAATTGGGATACTACCAGCTTCATTTCGAAGTCTTTTCTTTTTATTGATTTTCTCTAAATTCTCGATCGCCCTTCTACGTTGACTGATCTTTTTTTCTGTCGTAAAACGACCCGTAGCCCGTAATGGAGCCATCACGCCGCAAAATTTTGGAGGTTATGTTGACGTTTTCACCGATTTGACGATCCGTTACTATAGTGCCGATGTGGGGAAAAGTTAGGTTGGGCGCGTCATTTAGTAACTAAGTCAAGCCAAGACCTTATTAAATTTCAATTGTTATTTAAATTATTTATAAGAGTTTATGCGATTTCGTAAATTTTATTTTCAATGAAAATAATTTCTAAAATCGGTTTTATAGATTAAATTGTCGAGTTACATATTTGAAAAATGGACTACATTTGGACTCGGCCAAACTCTTCCGAACTACCTTAAACCAACATCATAATACGTGAATATAGTTTTCAGATTATAATCAGTTTTTATAGGTCGTACAGTAATGGTATTCATCGAAAAAGTGTTGCAAGCAAAGTGATTTCTTACACCATGAACATCTTATTATTGCTACTTTCTCAGAACCTTGAACATTACATTGAGGTCTTGATGATTGTCCGAAAGCAAATTTGATGGGGTTAACAAATTCTTCAGGTTTCTCACTTGTGTAACCACTTTTGTACCATGCATATCGAAACAAATTTTGATACCTTGGCGAAGATAACTGATTATGAGTTAAAGATTGCAATTTGATTATGTTATTTCTTAAATGTAGATTGAGATCATAATCAAGTAACAAAACAGCGTCTGAAAAATGTCGAACATAATGTTTCCATATTCTGAATCCATAAACATCAAGTGGTTGAATCCTTCCGGTTGAACCTTTTGGTATGATCATTGTTTTGATGCTTTTTCCACGGGGTGTAGCTTGCTTGACCACTTCTGTGCAATATCCACTCCCTGAATCTACCAAAAGTACGCTTTTTGAACCGATGTTAGGGGAAAAAACCTTTTCCAGCCACATCTTAAAGTGTTCTGGAATATTCAATATAATGTTTGTTTTGACTTCAATTTTTCTTTGCATATGTAGGATTAACAGGTTTTAAATTTAGCTTTTTTTTATAGCTGAAAATACAAAAGAACGTAGGGTATACAAATACCTGACGTAAGTTTTCCTGACTTGAAAGCAGTCAAAAAGACGGTTTAAATATGGTTGTCTCCACAACTGGTCCAAATTTTCAAAACCAAAGTATGGTTGTGCTGCCATACAATAATATAATTGAGAAATAAATTCTTTAAATATTAATTTAAGGTATTGCAATGAAAGGGGTGGTTTGCCCCCCTTAAAGCGAATTTTTCGTAAAAACTCCAAAACACGTAAGAATTTAATACTATAATATATAATATACAATATATAGTATATAATATGTAATATATAATATATAATATTAATATATAATATATAATATATATTGTGACGTGGTAATTTTGTCCACGTCACATAAAGTATAAAATTGGCACGGCTCGGGAAAGAACGATTCTTCTCATTGAAGAATTTCTCTTGAGCAAAATCCAGAAAAGCCAAATGCGAGCGTATTTCCATATTATTAATTTTATTTTGAATTATTTTATTATTATTATGAGCGACGGTTTCATTCGGCAACAACTATGAGAGAGAAAGAGACAAAAACATCGCAGTTATCAACATCGTTGGTTCGTTGTAAGGGAAGGCATAGGCGTCAAGGTCACCATCGAGAGAAAAATAATATCGAGCATGGGTCGCCAGTTCGAAGCCCTCACCTGGAGCTGTCGAACTCAACAGGATGCGTCTATCAGCATCGGGATTCTTCGGCAAGTCTCGGCTGTACCGAGATCCATCGTCGGTCAGCAATGTCGCTAATTCGAGATTTAAATTCGAAATGTAACGAGCGAAACTTCGAGGAAGATCCAGATCCCGCGAGTAGGCAAAGGGTGGGGGGTTAGGACCCTAATTCGCGTCGACAATAAATACGCACCCTCGATGAGTATCGAGGACTTGAGTTTTGAACAACAACGAGGACAAGCGTCTTCTTTCGAGCCGTCGTCAACCCGATCAAAAATACGACGTTACCGGATATTCGAGGGGAACTTTTCCGTGGTCTTTTTCCGGAATTCCACCTACTGAAACTGTAGCGGTGAGCCGTCGTCTCGCTTTAATTTTTGTGTAATTTTGTGATTTAGAGATCTCGATTTGGTTGTTGAAAGTTAGTGTTAAAAAGCAATATTGTTTCGGAGTACGTTCGCGTTCGGGAAGTTTTCGATAAAGTCTGGTCACGTGATAAAATCTTACGTTTAAAATTTCGTTGTATAAATTATTGAATTGCCGAGAGAAATTCTACTTTTATATGGGTCATACGAGTCCTGATTTTAATGAGAATTGAATGAACGAACGTTTTAGATATCGTGAAAAATTCGTTAAGGCGTAGCCTGAATGAATTAATTTGGAAAATAATGAAAAACGTTCGTTCGAATTTCCTGTGACGGTTAACAAAACTTTGACTTAAAAATAGTATACAATAAATTGTTATAGCGGATTATTGAATATTAAATTATAATTTGTCATTTAATTATTTTTCCGGAAATAACTTATCAATCATTTTATTGTTTAAACTTATTCATTTCATTTCATAATTTATTGTTCTAATAAAACAATTTTGTAATTCCGGACTTTTGTAAGAATTTATGTGATTTATTTTGTGCAATCGTCTGACCTTGCCCCTCTACCAACCATTTGGGAAAATGTTAGCTATCGCCGGGTAACACCTCCTTTTGTTCTCGAGAAATTAATAAAAATTTGTCTAAGAATAATTCTTAGACTGGCGCCCATAAATTATCGAGAATCAAATTATATTTGAACGTTTTATAAGGAAAAAGCGTTACAATATAATGTGATGAAAATTTTTATCGTCACTTAAAAGCAACTCATTATTGCTTCTCCCGCTCGATGCTCCAACCACGACACAGCCTCGTAGGACGTATCTAAGACAAAAGGATTAAAAATTCATTTAATAATTAATTATTAATTGCGTCCCGAAATATTTATTGTATTTTTCATTGGCCGGCGAGAATTATTGGAGGGAATAAAGTAAAGCAGTAACGAGGAAAGGGACAACAACATGGTAAAAGGAGTCGGAGAGAGAGAGTGACTTCGAATTTCGTTTGCAACATCGGCGTACTTCGAGCGAGGCTCGTACACATTGGTTACCTACAAGACACCGATACACATACTCACACGTCGTTACTTCAAGGGAGTCGCAATATTGGGTGACGTCGGACCCTGACTACGATAATCGAAGAAAGTCCCGTTAATTTATTTATTAAAATCTTCCCTATATCTTTCTCTTGTTATTTATCGTCGTTGCGAACTTATTATTTGGGCTAGGGGTTGTTTAAATAATTAATAACTGAATAATTATTCTCGAGATAAATTCGGGGCCCCGTCAAACACCCGCAACTAATTAGCTTGACACGCGCCTGTCGTATATCTTCGAGAATATTTGAGAGAAAGAGAGAAAAGGGGGGTGAGAGCGCCGTGTGTAACTCTCGATTCGGGGAGATTTTCGGTGAGCATTGAGCGGGACGGACGTGTGTAATCAATGGTAATTATTAGCAAAAGCTCTCTCCTTCTCGCTTTCCGAGTTGGACAGTGGGTTTATCCCGAATTTGTTAATGATTTTCCCTCAATAAAATATTAAAATAAATATTGTAAAAGTTACGACCCCGGCAAGTGTTAGAGTTCAATCGTGGCGACGGCTTCGCCTTTCGCTGTAAAGAAAAATCATTTTCTCGATTGTTACCACGTGTTTGCGAGCTTTACGAGGCGGCTCGTGATATAATTTGATTCCGGGTAATGGTTGTGTCGTGATTGAATCCGAAGTCTCCATTTATTTCGCGTAATAAACTTAATCTTCGTCATCAATTAATGGAGTCCGGATACGGAAATCTTCGCGAATAAGTGCGGGTTATGAGAGTGTGAGTGTTGTATGCGTGAGACCGGGAAAGAATTTTCGCGGGTTACAAAACCAATAGCCCAGCCGCGTCACCGAATAGCGGGTACACGGTAAAATTCGTAACAACTATCTTTGTTTTATATGAGATATTAATTTTTGTCAATCATTTCGTTCCTTCCCGTGAGTAAATCCACGGTAGGGAATTGCGGGCTCGTTATAAAATTATAAGAGTGTGTAGCGTCTCGGTCGTATGAGTGTCAACGTGAGTGAGTGATCGCGAAATTCTTTTGTCCGGTAGCGTTTTCCCGTATTATTATTATTATTATCATTTAATTTTATTTTTGTGTTTTGAAATAAAATTCGATTCTTCAATTATTATAATTTGGAAATTATACAGTTAAAAGTTATTAAACAATAAAATTATAAGTCTCATTTATATTTTCTTTAAAAAAAATTATAATGTGCTCAATTTATTTTCTTTTATTAACCAATGACCTCGCCCATTCCGCTGCAACGAAGCCGGGCAACCGCCTATCTCTCTCTCTCTCGTATTATGTCGCTTTAGCAGCTGGCGCCCAATTAAAATTAAATAAATTAATACGAGCGAGAGAATCGGGCTTTTGTGACATTAGAATTTTCCGTCACAATATATAATAATATAAATTATATATAATATATAATAGAAGAACTAGTCGTATCGACTAGTTCTTCGACCTATACAAAATGCAGTTGGTTCCGTTCGAATCGGAACAATAGTTTTTACGGTACAAAATAAAATTATCAAATTAGGGGTTGTTAACCCCTTAAGCACCCTTTCCCCTAAATAGCCTAGATTGCGTTTTCGATGACTCATCAATAGAAACATTTCAGCGTTGGTTTCATTCGAATACGTCAAGCGCTTCTATTCGAAACTGAGAAACCCATCTTTGGGGGCTGTTCTCACCCCTTTAAACCGTTTTTGGGCCGATAAAAAAAATACGTGTCTCTTAGTTTTCGATGTACTACAACATATATAAATTAGGTCAAAATCGAAGAGGTCGACCTACCTAGGGTTCCTTGTGAAGCGTAACGTTTGCCAATCGACGCTTAAACACCCAAACCTTTCCTTCACGCCCTTTATTAATCATGCCTAGTACATTGTATACATTCAGGAATAAAAAATGAGCGAACTACTTTGAGCCAATTTTTTTTCCAATAAAAATTATTTTTGCTTAACGGGGTCATCCCATGTGACAGCTATTTTTTTTCGCTTTTTTGGGAATTTTTCTTGATGAACCATTAAAATACAATATCTTTGAATTTTTACCTCACATTTATTAATATTTTTACAGTCCCTCAGAATTTTATCAAACAAAAATAACGAGTTGAATCGACTCCACACTATTCGGAAGACACTCATGTGTTGGTTGACGGTAGCCATGATTTTGGAGGTTTTGCTCATCTGAAATCAAAAAATCAAACGGTATTTTAATTTGTAGATCTGAGACTATCACTGGAACTAGAGTAAAGTAAAAATATCGAAAATTGAATTTTTGGCACGGTTTTAAAAGTCGAAAAAAACGACGAAACTTGGAACTGAACATTTAAAATCGTGCCAAAAATTCAATTTTCGATATTTTTACTTTACTCTAGTTCCAGCGATGGTCTTAGATCTACAAATTAAAATGCCATTTGATTTTTTGATTTCAGATGAGCAAATCCTTCGGAATCATGGCAGCCGTCAACCGAACGGTGTAAAGTCGATTCAACTGGTTATTTTTGTTTGATAAAATTCTGAGGGACTGTAAAAATGTTAATAAATGTGTGGTAAAAATTCAAAGATAGTGTGTTTTAATGGTTCATCAAAAAAAAAATCCCAAAAAAAGCGAAAAAATAGCTGTCACATGGGATGACCCCATTAAAGCATTGTAAAATGCTGACTGAACGGCCATGAGTGCGAGAGATTGTTTTCACTTTTCAATTTTGCTTCTAAATAACATATATTAAGAAAAATATAGAAAACCACAAAGTAGTTCTCGTTATCTACTCGAAATGTAATCCATGTAGGAGAAAAGTTAGAAATATAATCCATAGTAGGACAACTGGGGTTTTTACCGTCCCAAAATGTCGTAAACCATTCGCTCGGTAAAAATGAGTATTCATATGAAATGACACTTGACTCCCTCACTATCACTTTAACTAAATATCAAAACTGATGTGATGAAGCCTAGTCACCATTAATATTAATGAAACTTAATTCTCGCACTATCACTATAATTTACTAACCAAAAGTCACGACGGTCCCTCTAACGGAAAATCAAAACTAATTCGAAAAAAATATTCGTCAATTCTACGGTCGCATCCACGATTATTATATCCACTCTATAATATTCGTAAAAAATATTGGTCCGCTATCACATCCACGATCTTTATAATCTCATTACTGTCACTCTATAAACGAAAAGTCAAAGCTGTTTAGAAATATTATGGGTCAGCTGTCCTATGCACGAACGACAGTTTCAAATGTCACCAAATTTTTTACCAATATTACTAGTATTGTGCCCCGCATGGCAACATAAAATTAGCTGGAATCAATTGCAACATAAATTGATTGGCAACGGGAAGCCAGCATAAATAATAGGTAAGACAACACATTTCTACAATCGATCGCCGCATGGGTCTATCGACCCCGAGCATTCTCACCCTAAAATGCTGACAGGGCATCACGCCACCGAACGTTCGAGAACGTTCCGCGATGACAAATAAATCAATAGAAGGGGTAAAATCGACACCATTTGGGGGAAACTCGTGAATCAATAAAAGCAGAGACAATGCCCAAAATCGGCAGTCTGACGACGAAATATTGAACGATTGGTCTCAAGGCAAAAACACCTTGACTTTGTATTTTAATCTTTAACTTTATCAATAAACCTACGTTAACTTGTTCTAAAGTATTGAGTTGGAGTTTTGGCTCAATTATTGGCAATAATCCCCAAAATACCCGTCCTCGATAACTCGTCGCCACGTGACGGTCTTCGCGAGCACAACACTAGTATCACTAGTCAATGATTGCGAAAAAAATATGTGAGCATCAAAATGTGCGCCGAAAAACTGTCAAAATAAAATCATTATTTCGATGCAACGATAAAAAAATTAATATCTTTAAAACGCTTCAAGCTACAGAGTTTCAATTAGTCACGATCGAAAGAATTTTTTTTTTTTATACGTGAATTCGAAAACTCCTTCTCAATTATGCGATTAAATAATTATTAATAAAACAATATACGAAATAATTCGAAAACAATTGGAAACGCGGTGCTCGAAATAAAAGAGTCTTGTAGCGATCGTTCATCTTTGACTTTGACTTTGAGAAGTGTGGATGGCTTTTTTAAATGTACTTGTCTCGAGTCGCTACCGCGACTCTTAATTTTAAACGCATGAACATTTTTTAAACAGTTTTTCGAGATCATTTTTAATCGGTTAGGGAAGAATTAAAAAAAAATAACAAAAAAATTCCAATGCGTTCAGAAATGAAAAATAAAACTTTTTTCTCGCTTGATATTTTCTCATAAATCCCATAGTTCTCGAGATACGCCAATTAAGTGATCAAAATTTCTACCAAAAATAATTGAAAAAAATGCCGAAATAATCTAAAAAAATTCCAATACGTTCAAAATTAAAAAGCAAAACTTTTTTCCCTCCTAATAGTTTATCACACACCCCATATATCTTACTGGCCAAAAATCCCCTCCCCGGGGAAAAAAACTTGGACAAGTACATTTGTTGACCCCTGTTTCCATTTATTTTCACAGAAAAAAACTACCCAAAAAAGTACAAAATTTTTAAAAATTTGGCAAGATTGAGATAGGAAAAAGAAGATTGTTTCTATAAAATAACTATACTCCAAATGATAAATAGAAATGAAAAACTTCACATATTTTATCGAGATCCCAAGAAAAAAAGCAACAATGCCCATCGTGAGTGTCCGGTAAAAAACAGAGTCTACAAGCAAATGATCGATTTGTGCATAAAAAAAAAGAATTACTTTACAAAAACAGAAATGGTAAAGCCAATGATTTACGTTCGGCACTAAAATTTGTAATATCAATAATAGGACAAGTATTTTATTGTCGCGTGAGGATGGAGTATTTAAAAAAAAGGAAAAATTATTGGAATAAAGGAAGGTTATTGAAAAAAGTCACCAATGTACAAAAATAAAAATCGGTCAAAAGAACAGAGTCCAGAAAAAAATCGGGATGAAAAGAAACTTGAAGAAAAAAATTTCAAACAAAAAAATTAGATTGAAAAAAAAATTCGGCCGAAGTACTTGGCGAGTTTTTTTGCTCAGCTTGGATCATGTAATGTATTTCACGTAATGTTGTATGTGTTACAATCTCGCCAAGTACTTCGGCCGAATTTTTTTTTCAATCTAATTTTTTTCGTTCGAAATTTTTTTCTTCAAGTTTCTTTTCATCCCGATTTTTTTCTGGACTCTGTTCTTTTGACCGATTTTTATTTTTGTACATTGGTGACTTTTTTCAATAACCTTCCTTTATTCCAATAATTTTTCCTTTTTTTTAAATACTCCATCCTCACGCGACAATAAAATACTTGTCCTATTATTGATATTACAAATTTTAGTGCCGAACGTAAATCATTGGCTTTACCATTTCTGTTTTTGTAAAGTAATTATTTTTTTTTATGCACAAATCGATCATTTACTTGTAGACTCTGTTTTTTACCGGACACTCACGATGGGCATTGTTGCTTTTTTTCTTGGGATCTCGATAAAATATGTGAAGTTTTTCATTTCTATTTGTCATTTGGAGTATAGTTATTTTATAGAAACAATCTTCTTTTTCCTATCTCAATCTTGCCAAATTTTTAAAAATTTTGTACTTTTTTGGGTAGTTTTTTTCTGTGAAAACAAATGGAAACAGGGGTCAACAAATGTACTTATCCAAGTTTTTTTCCCCGGGGAGGGGATTTTTGGCCAGGATATAACTTCTTTTTTTCTGAACGGCTCCGAATCCTAGAATTTTTACATGATAACAGATAATCCTTGAATATCTACGCTGACATAGCCAGTAAAACCCTAGCTCAATATCAAATATGCAATGTGATGCTATAAAGAAAAAGCGAACGAATTTAGTACAGCTTGCACAAACAAAACGCAGAAATTCATTTCAGTTAACACCTCGCGTTTCCTGCAGTATATTGAGAAATTCGATACATATATTTGGTGCGTCTCAGTAATGTGCATTTCACTAATATGAGAAAAACATGAGCGAAAGGCCAAAAATGAAACCGTATAGAAATATTTGTGGAACACTTTTTTTTTAACAAATCATACCACAATGCACACTAAAAACTTGAATGAATATTGAATTTTTACATTGTTTTCTCATGCTTTTATTTCCACTTATATCTTTTGCACAAGTCTGACCGAGCGATGCCATTACACTATTGCTGAATTTCTGATCCTTCGACTGGTTGTGAAATATGATAACAGATGATCCTTGAATATTTACGCTGACATAATCAGTAAACTCCCAGCTCAATATAAAATATGTAGTGCGATGCCAAAAAGAAAGAGCGAAGGAACTTAGCACAGCTCGCAGTAACGAAGCGGTGATCCTTGTATGCAAAGGAAATAAGGCATCTCTTGTTTCCACAAGGAATAGCAAATGCTTCATTGCTTTAAGTTTCACCAGTTTTTTTAGATCAAATTGTCGAAGCAGAGAATCTCAGCCCAATTCACAGCTCGCAGCACCTTCAGTATATTGGTAAATTTCTTGAAGCCGAAAAGAAAAATCGAAGGAACTGAGCACAACCTGCAGAATATTGGAAATTGTATGTTTATTTGTAGACCGCACCTGAAAAGTATTGAAAATCATGATTTCACGATAAAAGTAATTTGTCAAATTTTTATAATTAAAGTATTTCATCAACAATTAATTTTTTTACAGGTTTTTATTTATGAGCGCATGATACATCTTGTCACAACTATTTTCATACACTCACTTTTGGAAAAAAAGCACAGTCTTTTGATCTGTAAGAAAAATTTATGGGACATGATTAAAAAAAAAAATCGTTGTGTTCTAGATTGAAACTTCAACATCATTATTTGCGAGTTCACACATTTTTAGAACGTATAACACTGATTTTTAAGGTTATGTTCGTTGTATTTTCTAGCACTTATTCCGGCCACACTAATCAACGGTTTTATTCGGATTATTTTATACGGAAAAATAAAAATGATAACCTCAACGAGTGGTGAGGTTTGTTTCTATTTGGCTTTTCTGGAATCCGAAACAGAAATGATTTCACCAGCGGGTGCGAGGTTATCTTTTTTGATTTCGCTGATGATTAATTCCGAGATATTAAAAAATATTATTATCACATTTCGCAATATTTATATATTACCGTTTTTTCGCACTGTTTATATATTCAAACTATTTATGAATCACGATTTTCCACAATCTAAAAAACACGCGATTTACACGACTCGCACTTTACACTGTCAAAAGTCAAAACTACCGTCACACTGGTTAACATTCAAACTTTCCGTGGTATGGGTGCAGAGGAATGTAGTCACAGGGACACGTTTAAAAACATCACTCGTGTGCACACTGGTTTACCGGTTTGGGAACGCAGGGAAATGACCACACTCGTGACCAATCAGAATCTCGATAGGCACGCTGAGGCCTTTCATTGTGACATATACAGACACGTCAAATTCTTCGATGTGTTGGAATTTTTGCATAATTTTGAGCCTGTGCAAAGCTTTTTCTCAGCAAATACGGCATCAATCGTGCTGATTTAAAGCTCAATCGAAATATTTTTTCTTAATTAGTCTCTAGTTCAATTTTCAAGTCATCATCTGTCTCCTGAGCTTCGTAATTCGAGAAAATGACTTTCAGTTTTTACCCCCACCACCGAAATTTACTTTATTCAGAGATAATATACTCTGGCGAGCCTCGGGCCAGCAGACGACAGAGCTGTCAAATGTACTTGTCCCGAGACTCTACCGAGTCTCTTGATGTTACGGCAATCGATTTATCAGAGTTTTGACCGGAAATAGTTTTTAAACAAATTTCGGGAAAAAATTCTGAAAAAAATCTAACGAACTCAATGGAAACGGCCGCAATTTTTTACCCTCTTGAGATTTTCTTTAAAACCTGACAATTCTCGTGCTATGTGGCATTTTCTAAACTCTGTCTTTTTTCTTCAAAATCGGAATAACTACTCAAGAAAAAAATCGGATAAAAAGATTCAAAACTAAAATTGATGCTTGAGCTACCCTCTTCAAGATTTCAGCCAAAGAAATTTATTTTAAAAAAATCCTTTTGTAAACGTGGTCTAACTGTAAAGGTAAAAAAGTCAAAAAACGGTCATGTTCAAAATAATGCACTGGATGTAAAAAAATCGTTGAAAATGTTCTAAAAATGCGAAATGAAGCTGGATTCCTCCTCTTTCAAATGCTGTTTATTAAATTTGTTTATGTACACTGCCGGCGAAATGACATCAAAAATGGCTCTGTGACTTTTTCGCAATTTTGTCCGGAAACTTTCCACCGGTAGTGTTACGTGTACATAGAATTCAGTATACAACAATATATATATAGATATCGCTAACATGACTAACATTAATATAGCACTCAGTGAACATATATATATTACATGACTAAGAGCATCACGCCAGAGAGCAATGACCCCGGTCACTACCGATGAAGATGTGGGGGCCACTCCCAGTCACCACGGAATTGGTCAAGGCGATCGAATAATGTCACACGCAGAGGAAAAGTGACGTGAGTCGACAGGCCACAATAGCACACAGCATGAGAAGTGATGTGTGCGTTCACAACTATATAAACTTCACTTCTCAGGGATACACAAAATTTACGACCCGCTCATCTTAGGCCTTCATATTTAAGAATTTACTCCACTAACAGTCAATTAACGAAGTCATAAAAGCCAGAAATCGATAAGGATCCAGAAGAGTTATTCATTAGAACTCTCTTGCAGTGCTTGCCACGTGTCCATAAAATTAAATAAAAACCATTAAAATTCATATATATAATGATACTCGCAATATCACATCTTGACCCTTTTTCTAGTTCGTAAAGAATTAGCAAGCTATAAAAACTGATAAACATCTAAAAAGCTTATTCATGAGCTACCCCACCAACTTTAGCCTAAATTCTATTACTCTATGCTCCAGAAATCATATAAAAGAGCACCAACAATCGAACAGAGTCAGTAGTTGGGCAGTAGACCAGTAGTAGTTAGCCACTAAGCTACATCTTCATCACTGTACGGTGAACCTCTGCGCAAGAGCCCTGTGAGACTCTAACATATCACCGATAGAAAGTGTTGCAACAATTGTTCGACGGAGCCACACTCGGTTTCCACCGAAGATTAATAAATTGTGAGTATCTCTTAAAAACTTTTATTGAGTACTTTCATTCACTTGGGCCTCATAACCCCAATCATCCTTCTCCTGAGCGGTGAAACTTTGGCGAGATCTCCGTCCCCGAGTAAAGGGTTGCCCAGCCTTGACTCAAATGAGAGATCGAACTAATGTCCGTCGAAGATGAACTTAGTAAATACCTGAAGGTTTGACAAGATTCATCTGGGACGTGACAGTAGAGTAGAAGTTTAATCTTCAAATCATTCACAAATCTTAATTTCATATAATTAATTTAATAAGTAAATCAAATTTAATTGTATTGAACCTTAAATCCGGGAAATCTCACTTTTCTCTCGTACCTACTTCGAAGAATTCTCGAAGCTCGAACCAAAGCGTAACGATAAAAAAGCATATTGGCAAAAACGTTCCGTTATAGTAACTAATAAGCTATAGACTTAATCAGACAGTCATCGCAAGCAGTAAGTAACTACTGACTCCAATAGAAACAAGAGGAAGAATAATTGTTCAAATATGCGGTAAACAGAAGTAGGTCTCTTTCATCGAATCGTTCGTTGAGGGTACCGTGACTAGGTCACCGGGACATCGGGATGGAATCCCGCTTATTCTCGTTAGGGAAGGGAGTCACGTTTCGATTTATAGTACATATAGGATGGGTTGTAGAATGTCGTCAGTTGCGAGACGGGATAAGTAGGGGAAACGCTCAAGCGAAGTCAAAAGCCTAGCCGCGAACGTTCTGCGTATTTTGCTGTAGGAGTTTGCATCTTGGCATTTTGAGTCCACTAGAACGAGAAGTCATAGGCTTCCATCATGGCTCGTTCTGCTTCCTTGGACATATATACGTAAACACCCATATAAATTATATACTGGCTGTGACCGTCATTTCTAATCAAACTTGACGTGGACCACGAGATTTTGAACAGTTCACTGCCTCCCGTGTATCTCGGTCATATACACACATCTGTGTAGGTATATACGAGGATGAAATAGCACGATAACCATTAGTGTCGTAACGAGATTTCGAACAAGAGAGGGATTTGTACAGCGACCGCACAGACACAAATGGAATCACCGCCCGAGTCAAATATCCCTTAAGTTTGCTTGTAATAAAGAATCCCGATTCTCCTATATTCGTTTTTCTTTATTAACGATATATAATTGATAGGACTTGGCAATATGAGAATATTCTGATTTGATAGTGGCAAAAGTCGGCACTTGCTATAAATTCGTTTATAAAAAAAAAATTAACTTACAACTCGGAGTTGAGTACTATATTTCCATAAAAAAATAATTTCTTTGTAATTAGGAAGGGTTCTACACTATACAAACAAGCGTGTTGCCAAATGCGTTAAATCAATACACAACACACCCAATACGTATGTAACTTAAGCTAATCGTGTTGCAATAACATGTGTCACTTAATTTGACACATAGAAACAACGCGCTAGACCGTGTTCTTTCCGAAAACACGGCTTCTTCCGTTTTTTTATTTTTGGAACACATATTTGTGTTGATTTAACGTAGATTGTACCAAGCAACACATTTCGAGCGTAAGTACACATGATGAAAACTACACGTTGATTTGCTTCACACGCTAGAAAACCACACGGTTGCATACGCGTTGTTTTTTATATGATGGTAAATGTTTTTTTCCGGTAACATTAACGGAATTATTATCATGGTTAACTTTAAATTTCAAATGTGCTATTTTGAGAGTATATCGAAGGATTTTTTATTTCACCACAACTCTTTTTCCCACGCAGGCCATGTTTGGTATATCACCATGCAGTGTTTATACTAAACGCAGGGAATACCTAATAAATAAATAAATAAATAAATAAGTAAATCAAAAAATTAAAAAATTAAAAATTAAAAAATACCTAATAATAAAAAAAGAAGTAGTAGACCAAGCCAATAACAAAGCAGGAATCGTGTAAACTCAGCGGACGAAAAAAAAAGAATAAAACGAAAATCACATAACACCTTCGAATTGTTTTACATTGTCTATAAAATGTTTTATAACTTCTCTACTTGGCAACCCATTTTCATGTTAGGTATTTATCTATTTTATTTTATGACACATTTTTAGTCTACATTACTTATTGTGCAACAAGTAATAAGGTCGTAGTAGTGTAAAAGGTAGCATGCGTGCGTTAGAACGTGTAGATAGGTAGGTAGGGTGGTTCAAATCCCTATGTAGGTAGGGATTTTCTCCAATACCATTAATTTAAGGAGTACGCGAAATGATTAAATACAATCAAGTGTGACGGAAAACGAATTAGTGCATGAGAAAATAATTTTTTTTTGACACAATTTTGGCTCTTTCATATACATACATCAACAATACGCGCGACGTGTGTTAATTGAACAACAACACGGCTGGAATCGTGTATATTCGAGCTTCAACGTAAAAAATACTTAAAACATTTTGCTGCAACACAGAGAATTGTTATTGATACCTACAACACGGCCAGCCGCGTTATTACAATACGACTAAAACGTGTTATTTTGCACAGTAATACGGCAAGAAACGTGTAGAAATCGGCCTCAACATTTACACGCCTAAAACGTGTTGAAACAACTCGTTTGTTTTTGCAGTGTACTAGAACAACATTGCAACACAGTCGTATAAGTGTCGAACTAAGCTCCTTTGGTTGTCGTGCTAGAGTGTTCTCGCATTGCCACCCGGGGACTATGATATCGGCTGCGTCGATCAGATTTTCTGAAGTTTCTCCTGACCCTCGGAAAATGCAATACTGTGAGAATTAGTTGGCTGCGGCCGTATAAGAAGGGGGGATAAAGATAGAACTGTCAGTGGATCCATACAAGGTAGAAAATGCTATTCGGATGGAATGATCAATATAAAAAAGAATTACAATAAAAATATTATTTCCAATAATATACTCGAAATTGATTTGGCACCTTCGAAGATGTAACAAAACCATACAATTCTCTGCTGTATTATTCAATGCAATCGAAGTATATGTACATGAAGGAATGCAAAAGCGAAGATGGGAAGAATAAAAAAAAACAAACGACTAATCTCCCGGAAAATTTTTGAATTAAGCACGAAAAAACATGTTGGTATAAAAGCCTGAGAGCATAAAATTCATGGTGAATCTTCCACAAACTGTACATCCTAGTTTAGAATAGAAAATCTTGGCATGTAACTTTTCTGAGACATGTGGTTTACTGTAAACCTCAACTGACGAGAAAAAATGGAGAATACACCTATCTCACATTCGCCTAGTAAATATAAATTTTACTGAGAAACATCAGGATGATAAAGATGTTCGCTTTTATATAAGAGTATACTTCATCTTGGCAAAAACTTTTAAAAAGTAAAAAAAGAACGCCAAGTATTAAAAAGTCGCGATCTTAGTTATAAAATGACCACTCTACATTGTTGTTATTACGTTAAAATGAAACCTATGTTTATTTCACAACTTTCATTTCTTTTTCGTTATATACAAAATATTACTTTACCTCGAAAAGAAACTACTAAAAAATGGTGTCCTAGATTTGAAAAAAATGAAATAGATTTGAATAAAGGAGTCCGTATTGACGACAAGATGAAGATAGGTGAGGTGGATTAATTGGATGAATGGGATGGATAGAAAGATAAGTTGAATAAGAAAATGAGATGGATGATTACATGCGAAGATAGATGGATAGAATGGATGGTCTAAATGCATAATCGAATGGAATAAATGGGGTAGAGGGATCGGATGTATAAACTGATGACTAAGGTGGACCGGCTGACAGGAAAAGACTAGATGGGATTGAGAGTTGGGATGGTTGAACGCAAAAAAATGAATGTACAAGTGGACGGATGGATACTAATTTTTTGATATTAGTAGAAGAACTAGGGGGATTCTGGACTAAGTCGCGGCGTGGGGAATGCGATGCGGGAGCGGAGCCCCCGATACCGCATACCCCTCGCCCCGACTTGATCCAGAATGCTCCCTAGTTCTTCTACTACACTCCCCTCTCCCGTATACCCCTCGCCACAACCTGACCCAGCTGAAGGCCCAGAGGGGAACGAGGTGTGTGGAAGAGAGATGGCGGAAGGATACTGTGGAAGAGAGATGGTGGAAGGGATAGTGAGTGGGAGAGAGAGAGAAAGAGGGGTGGTTAGATTGGAAGAATCGCTGAAAAGAGATGGTCAGGCAAAGAAATGAATGTTTGAACCCCTTTTTGTTTACATTAATTATCTATTCCATCATAAAATGAATAATACAGAAATTAGGGTTAAATATTGTGTGTGTGTGTGTGTGTGTGCGTGTGCGTGTGTGTGTGCGTGTGTGTGCGTGTGCGTGTGTGCATGCGTATGTGCGTGTGTGTGTGCGCGCGCGCGCGCGTGTGTGCGCGTGCATGCGTGTGTGCGTGTGTGTGTGTGTGCGTGTGTGCGTGTGTGCGTGCGTGTGTATGTGTGCGAGTGTGTGCGTGTGTGTGAATGTCTGACTCTATGTTTTTTTCCTCCAAAATCGTCGATGGATTTGTTGTTTCTGAAACAGACCAAAGACGGGAAAATTTTAATTATAATGTAAATTTCTCATAAGCTATGAAATTACAGATAAAAATACTTACTCGTCTTTTCATGTGAGGATTATTTGCAGTCCGGACAAATATCCCTGGTTAATAGCTGATACAGCCTATTGCCGCAGTCCTGGCAATATCCGAGGAAGAGCGCATTGTAACGATCACGTTCATGTTTTCGGATGGCGGAGAGAGAGGAAAACAATTCTTCCCCCGTTTCCAAAATGCAAACACCGCAAAGTTTATCGCCGCGTTCAGTACGATAGTGCACACTAACTGCACATACTTTCACTTTTTCGTTCAGAGCATTTTTACGATCTTCCGGGAACACATGACGAAGTTTTCGCTGTCGATAATGACTCCTCTTATATTTTCGTGGTCGGTAATTACTCAAACCACCGTCATCACACGCGTTCACGTTTTCCTCGATATGAAGAATTTCTTGTTTATTAGCCATATTATTAAATTGTTTCGTACTGCTGTCACCACACACGTTCACGTTTTCCTCGATGCACAGAATGTCTTGTTGACTTGCCATTTTTATCGAAGACGGGAAAGAATAAAATGTGGCTGGTGCACGGAGCTTCAACAGCTATACACGTCACATGACTTACTCGAGAAAAAGTTCACAGAGTTCCGAACTATTTTTGAAATTTGCTGGAATGTCTTCACCCTCATCCACCTTACCAAGCTTTTCCATTTTAATATTGGGAAAGCGTTTTTCTCATTCAAAGAATCAAAGCAGCAAAAAAATGGTTCAACTAGGAGTCTAGAAGACTATCATGTTGATCCATATCAGGACCAAACACGTTTTTTCCCACAAGTCTGCAGGAAGTTCAAAGTTTGTTTTGTCTGGGTCGCCATGTGCATACACTTGGGCCTTGTAGCGGCGACTTGGAAAATGCACTTTTAACAGAAAGCAAAAATCTTCAACTTTATAACGTTCGAGTATCTCAAAAAGTCCTCCAACGTATTTTTCTAGACTGTCCCACCAAAAAATCCTTGTCGATAATGTGTCTTTTCTCTAATCTCATAGTCAAAACTCGTGAAGGATTCGCTTGTCCCCGAGTTTTCATACCTTCCACCCCCCTCCCCCCCTCTCTCAGGGAAAAATATTTTATTTAGAATATAGAGAAAAAAGGTTTTATCCGGAGGACCGAAAAAATTATCACATTTTCAGTTGGATTGTCTTGTGGTCCACATCTCCATCCTCTTTTGTTTCTTCTTTTTTAACATGGCTTATCTGGGTGCAGAAAAATATTTGTGTGAGCAAGCCGAGTTGATTAAGGCATCTTCTCACTTTAAGCGCCTCAAAAATAGGCTGTTTTTGCGATTTTTTTTCGAGGATTTTTGCTTAAAATTATGGGATAAAACGGATCCTATGTAATAAACACATCTTTCAAGTACATGAAAAAATTTTTATTTTATTTTTTTAAACAATTATTATAATACATCAGTAGCATTGAAAAACCCGTGTAAAAATGTTATGGTCGTGGCTTGTTGATGGTATCTCCGAGACGGGTCGTCTGAAACAAAAAAATAAAACTGTTTTAGATTCAGTATGTCAGTGGCTATAGCGCATATCATCAGATTTTTGATATTCGCGAAAATAACAAAATGGCGCACGTTTTTCGAAAAAGTAAAAAAAAACCACGATTTTTTTGCAGTTTTTTGTAAAAAAAAAATTCTTAAAATCAAAATTTAAAAAATCTGATGATATGCGCTATAGCCATAACTATGAAGCATATGTCATTCAAATTTCATGACAATCGGCCGGATAGTTTCCGAAATTTCATCAACAAAGCACCGAAAAACCTTGTTTTGAGATAACTGCGTTTAAAGTTTTGGAGGGATCGCCGGGTACTCTCAGGTAGTCACCTAACGGTCGCCAAAAAATGTAGTTAGACTCGTCCGATCTTTATGAAATTTCGAGATGACATTTTTGAAGATATGTACTTTCAAAATTAAAAAAAAAAAAAAAATCGATTTTTTTAAATTTCCAAAGTGAGAAGACGCCTTAATTCGATAGAAGAATATATAGTGTGGCAAAAGAAGTGTGATGAGTTAATTGATGAGATAACAGTGGAATTTCAAGTTAAACGTATACGATTGAGACTTGGATTTCACCAATGTGTAGCAGCACAAATTTTGCATTTGGATGGTTTAAAACATACAACGAGTCAACGTTTCATAGACATCGGTGCGGATACAAGTAATGATAATGTATGGATCTGGCGGGAGACGCAGAGTGCTTTCAAGAATCGTGTATCAACTGGTGCAGTTATCAATCGGTCTCACATTGATCTCCGGCTATTCCTCATGGATGCGCGTGAATTAGTGATTGAAAAAGTGGACTCTATTGAGCAGTATGATTGTGTCAAAGTGAATAGAGCATTCAATGGTGAATTCACAGCGGAGGAAAAACATGAGTGTAAAAGTATTAACGCGCGAACTGTTGAACTTTTTTGAACATCGGACCTGAGTGCGTGGTATGAGCAGCGAATTGTGGAGCCTAGACTAGCACTGATTGAGGAATTTCAAGAACGCGACAGTGGGTGGTCATTAATGCGGATATTAAATGTAACAGTGAATATTAACAAATACAAACCCTTAAGTGCAGGGTGTTATATTAAAATGTCGAGGGATATGCAGATGAAGAAAGCCGTGATTTGTGAAATCACGAGACAGCGCTTGTTTTGCATGGGCGGTAATGGCTGCTCTCTATCCAGCAAAGGCGCACAGTGATCGCGTTTCTTCATATCCTCACTATTCCACCGTACTCAACTTTATGGACATTAGCTTCCCCGTCGCACTTAACAAAGTGAAAAAATTCGAAGTGTTGCACAATATTTCGATAATTGTGTATGGAATGAAGAAGGATCGTGTGGTGTCGATTCACGTGGCTCAGAACAAGAAGGATAAACATGTCAACTTGTTGTATGTGGAAAATGATCGCGAGGGTAAAATCGGACACTACGTGACGATAAAAAATCTTTCTCAGCTGATGCGCACAAGTTTGAGTAAAAAAAAAAATAAAGAAATACATCTGCGATCGGTTAGTATGAAAAAACGAACTTTCGACATATATCTCGAACATATATACATTTTTTTTCAATTTACAGATGTTTACACTACTTTCCGACGAAAGAAAAATTGCAATTACACGAGGTTGATTGTGCTGAGATGAACGACTGTGCAGTCCGATTACCGAGCGATAAGGACAAATGGTTGAGCTTCACCAACTCGCAGCGAAAAGAGCGTCTTCCTTTCGTCGTTTACGCAGATGTGGAGTGTATTTTGGAAAAAAACCAGCGCTGAAGAGAAGGATAAGAATAAGCATCAACATCATCAGGTGTTTAGTGTTCGCTATTATGTAAGTTGCTCCTATGATAAATCACTATGTGAATATCATGAGTATCACGGAAACGATTGTATAGCATGGTTTCTCTATCAGTTGAAAGAATTAGCTTTGCGGGTAGAGAAAATCCTATTAACTCATGTCCCCATGAAAGAGCTCACACCTGGAGAGTGGAAGCGATTCAGGGACAATAAGCAGTGTCATATTTGTGAGAAAATATTTTTGAAAGACGACCTGCATGTAAGCGACCATTGTCATCTGACAGGACAATTCCGAGGGTCGGCCCATTCGGACTACACTTTCAATTATTAACACGCGTTTTTCATTCCAATTGTGTTTCATAATTTATCCGGTTATGATGTTCATTTTATTATTAAAGAAGTAGCTACTGCGGGAAAACCGAAGTTCTACCGTTGACAAAAGAATAATATATTTCGTTCACAATGATAGTTCAAACTTCTAAGGACCCGAGAAAAAATATTAAGCTGCGTTTCATCGACTCATTCAAATTTCTCGCGACAAGCCTGGACAAGCTCGCATCGTTTTTAACGATAGATAAACTTAAAATTATAAAATCACAATTTCAGAGTTTGTCGGCAGACGATTTCAAGCTATTGACTCGAAAAGGAGTCAATAGCTTGAAATATTGTCTATATATTCGTAGTTTCCCCTACGAATATATAGACAGTGTAAACAGATTAGATGAGACATCACTTCCATCTCAAGACGCATTTTACAGTTCTTTGACTGACGAGACTTTAGTGAGACAGATTATAATCACGCTAAAAATGTGTGGAAACGGTTTTCCCTCCGAACGCTCGGCGAATACAGCGATTTGTACTTAAAAACAGATGTCCTGCTATTAGCAGACAGTTTTGAAAACTTTCGTGACACGTGTCTGCAAAGCTATACCCTCGACCCAGCGCACTATTATACTCTTCCCGGATACACCTGGGATGCAATGATGAAAAAAAACAGATGTGAAGTTTGAATTGCTCACGGACATTGACATAGTGTTATTCGTGGAACGAGGAATACGTGGTGGTCTGAGTTAATGTTCTAGCAGATACGCCGAAGCTAATAACAAGTATCTGAAGTCATTCAATCCATTGAGACCGTCATCATACCTGATACATTACTATGTAAACAATCTGTATGGCTGGGCAATGAGTAGAATCGATCGCGCTGGATTCGTCTAATGGTTACATACTCGAAGTTGATGTAGAATATCTCGAGAACTTGCATGATGCGCACATTGACCTACCGTTTTGCTCGACACATGGTAAGCCACTAGGAAAGAAGCATGAAAAATTGCTTGCAGCCATTCAGGATAAAAAACGATATGTTGTTCACTATCGTGTGCTACAATAATGTCTACGCCATGGACTGAAGCTCGCCAAAATACATAGAATATTAAAATTCAAACAATCTTCTTGGCTTCAAACCTACATCGAGTTAAAGACATATTTTCGAACAAATGCTAAAAATGAATTTGATAAAACGTTATTCAAACTAATGAATAATGCAGTGTTTGGCAAAACGATGGAAGATGTACGCAATCATGTACAAGTTAAAATTTTAACCGAATGGGAAGGCAGGTATGGCGCAGAGGCAATGATCGCGAAGCCTAACTTTCATTGCCATAGTATATTCATTGAAAACCTTATTGCTGTAGAATTGCACAATCCCGAAGTGAAATTCAATAAGCCCATCTATGTGGGTATGTCAATTTTGGACATATCAAAGACATACTTATATGAATTTCAACACGATTTTATGGTTCCGATACATCATGACAAGTGCAGGGTTTTGTATACAGTCGCCGACAGTCTTATATATCACATTCACTACGAAGACGTATATGATGATATGAGGCGTAACATCGATAAATTTGACTCGAGTGATTATCCTGCTGATAATGTGTATGATATGCCGCCTGTCAATAAAAAGGTCTTAGCTCTCATGAAAGATGAGAACAGCGGAACCATCATGACTGAATTCGTTGGGCTTAGGTAAAAAATGTATCCAACCCCTCTGGAGGGAAAAAAGAAAACGAAAAAAATGAAAGGTATTAAAAGTAATGTCGTTGCAAGGACTATAACCTTCGACGACTATATAGAATGCTTAAGAGATGAAATCGAAATGACTCGCAGTCAATCGTGTATTTGATCAACATTGCATAAAGTATGTACCATTTCTGAGACAAAAATCGCTCTAAGCCCTCACGATGACAAGCGGTATATCATCCCCGGAACTGTACACACTTTACCATGGGGATACTTCAAAGTACCAGTATAGTGCGAGTGAGAGGGCAAGAGAGATTTCAACCACAGTAAGTCTGAAGAGAGCGTAAAACCGATTGTAAATATGTGTGAGAGAGAGAGTGAATATTTTTTTCTTATACTGTACATTTGTGTGGAAAAAATAAAAGATAAATATTATTTTTCAAGCGTTGAGATCCTTTTTTTCGTCCTACCCGCTTGACCAGATATTTTTTCAGGTAGAGACACCTGCTCGACTGGGCCAGAGGATTGGGGTTATAAAAATATTAACGAGTCGTTTACACATTTTCATTTTTCCTTTATTATTTACAAATCATCTTTGCTTATCCAACTATTGTGTGTATTGTCGAAACCAAACCATTTCATAAGTAGCTGGCTGCCACGCTGCTTCATCACTTTTGCAACAAGGTAAATATCAGGGTATTTAGCACGGAGTAGCTCCTGTTCGTAGAAACCACCGGCAATGGGCTGGTTCTTCTCACGCGATCGATCGTAAATATTTCAGTTGTCCAGTTCGGTGAATAACCTTTCTCAAATACATTTTTGAATTTATTAATACGCACTTTATATCCAATTTTGAGTTTGGTGGTTTTCCCACCGCAGTTTTGCTAAAGACATCGTGTAGTATTGGGTTGGCAACTAAGTCTTGACTCACTTTTTTAAATCTCTCTTTTTTATTCTAGAACTTTTTAGAAAGTTTCCATAACTGGCAACTGCTAGAATGTTTTATAAGCTTTCACACGGTGGGTATAAAAGCCCGACTGCGGACGTCTGCGGGTGTCTAATTCTCGACATGGACGAGCGCGCTATTCGAGGTGTAATATATTACGAGTTTCGGCGTGGCAGCAGTACGAGGCAGGCAACCACCAATATCAACGTTGCTCTCGGAGAGGCCACCGTAATACAATCGACAGTGAGCCGTTGGTTCTGACGCTTCGCTTCCGGAGATACGAGCCTGGAAGATCGAGAGCGCTCCGGTCGACCTATTGAATTGGAAGACAACGCCATATCAAAAGAGTAGAATAAGCACCCAAGTGCTACCACTCGTGAATTGGCGCAGACACTCGGCTATAGTCATACAGCGATTGAGAACCGGCTGCATACATTCGGCTATCGGCGAATGCTGGCGAGATGGACACCTCATCAGTTGAGCGATGCCAATCGGGCTGCCCGAGTATCCATCTGCCAGTGGTTGCTCCTGCAGCAACCACTGCAAAACACGCAAGGAATTTCTTGGCAGGTTAGTGACTGGAGACGAGAGTTACATCCTCTATGAAAACAATGAACGGAAGGCCTATTGGCTGCCATGCGAAATAGAACCGCCAGCTCAGCCCAAATCAGAGACCCACAGACGAAAGGTTTTGCTGTGTTGCTGGTAGGATGCACGCGGAATTATATATTATGAACTACTCCCTGGACAACAGCCGGTGACTGCCAACGTATATGTCGAGCAGCTTCGTAAATTGGCTGTTGCCATGCGAGCAAAGAGGAGAAGAGTGACAAAGGTACACTTATTGCACGAAAACGCTCGGCCCCACGTTGCTTCAATCACCCGCCAGCTACTTGAAGAGTTTGGTTGGACCACGGTTTCACACCCGCTGTATTCCCGGACTTGGCACCTTCGGATTATCACCTGTTCCAAGGCGTTAAAACTTTCCTGCGTGATCAACGCTTCGGAGACTTCGACTATGTCGAAAACGCAATCTCGGAATTTTTCGAGCAGCAACCCGCTAAGTATTGAGAGCGCGGCATTCAGTCCTTGCCCATTAGATGGACGCAAGTCATAGACTCGGCTGGTCATTATATTGTAGATTAACATGTTTAAATAAAAAATAAAATTATAAATATATATGTGTATCTGAAGTGAGTCAGAACTTAGTTGCCAACCCAATATTTGTTTTTCATTCGCAGCATTGACATTTTTCGGTTTCATTTTAATGGTACGATGCACGGTGTCATTATACTCGGTAATTAACTTATCAAGAATACCAATTCATTTCCAGCTTCCGCGGAAACTGAATTGTAGCCACATTTTATTCTTAAGTGTACGGTTGAAGCGCTCACAAATTGACGCTTTCAAATTGCTATACATTAAATACATGTGAATGTCAAACTTTCGCATTAGCGCCTTAAAGTCGGAATTATAAAATTCTTTTCCACGATCGACGTGCAGGTTTTTCGGGGTGTGTCCTTTGATCAGTATCGACTCCATTGCAGCAGTAACATCTTTTCCATTCTTCCTCTTCAATGGTTTGGCTCAAGCGAATTTGGAGAATACATCGATGACGGTGAGGAGAAATTTATGCTTAGAGTTGTGTTGTACATACGATGACATATCTACGAGATCAGCTTGCCACGTCTCATCCAGACCGCGTATATCCACATGTCGACGTGGATAGTTTCGTCGAGCTGGCTTAGGCAACTCTTCCACCACAGCACGCTTTTTTCCACTCATTCTTTTTCCCTCACAACGGCGTTCATCATAGATAGAAGATGGGGGTCTGAAGGTTTTTTCCGCTTCACATCGATTTTGACATCTTGTAAAAGTCTGATGTTACCACTAAGTCCCATGAATACACTTTTCAAATCGTCTATTTCTCTACGAAGATTGTCGATATCAGCTTTAACACGCTTTTCAAGAGCAGTCGCATTCGAATAGCACCTTTCATTCGTTGAATGAGTTATACTATGTGTGATAGCATTAAGGCGCTATTAGAGTTTGAACGCTAAAAAAGACTATTTTTGGGAATTTTTGCCGGGCATGCTGTTAAAAATATTGAAATAAAACTTCTTGGGGATGATGAATCTAGTCTTTATTTACATACAAAAATTTTTTTTAATTCATTTTACTATATTTTTATGTGCAAAAACTGCACTTGAACAGAGCGCCTCGAAAAGTAGGAGGCAAACTGTCTCTATCATATCTCAGGAACGGCTCGTCTGAAATCAAAAAAATAAAGTGCGTTGGATTAAGTAGAATGTCCGGTAGGTAATGATGCTTGTATATTAATTTTTATCGATAAATAACAAAATGGTGGATGAAAACAGAAAAAAAATAAAAAACACGTTTTTTCACAGTTTTTTGTACAAAAAGATATTAAAAATCAAAATTTTAACTTCATATAGCGTTAATTTCTAGGTATATATATGTAGAATATGTGATTTAAATTTCATAAGGATAGCTCAAGTTGTTTTTGAGATCTCGTGGAGACCAATTTCAAACATGGTGTTTCGAGAAAAACGCGTTCAAAGTTTATTTAAATGAAAAATCATGAAAAATGCTTACCTACAATTAATCTGCAATGCCTGCACCATAGGACGGTCCTTTCTCTGCATCAAAATGCTCCAATTCTTCTAATCTTGCCAGTTTTCTTGTAGTTCTGGCCTCTCTTGAAGTATCTAAACTATGGCGCTCCGCAAGGCTGACCCTCGTGTCGTTGTGCTTTCGGGCCGATTTTCATGCCAGTCAGCTCCATAATTTTCAAAATTGGTTCAAAGCTTTCATTAAAAGTACAAGCTGCTGTTTCGACACAATATCAACAATTATTTTTCCATTAACAAGATGTTTAGGCGCCATGCTCCATACACATTGATTAAAACTTTCATTACTGTTTTGTGTATGACCACCTAAACATCTTTCAAGCAGCTTGGTTTTTGTGAGATCCTCGTATAACGGCTTTAAGATTTCTTGAACTTCTTGAGAAAGTGCAGGAGGATGCTTATATTGAGTCTTGGTTTTCTTAGCTTTCAAGTATTTGCACCAATCGCTGGAACAGTAGGTGTGCTGCGACTTACTATCTGTCGAGATTTTGTGGTAAAAGCCGCTTCAAATTTCCTTGCGCATATTTTCAACGGAATTGATATTCCTTCTAACAGCTAGTGCGTAATATGTTGATAACTCCTTCATTAATTTAATAGTTAAACCTTGAGTCTCAACTTGTGGTGGCTTTTTTACAACAGCCGACTTTTTCGCAACTACTTTTTTTGCTTTTGACTTTTTCGGTGCAACTTTTTTCTCTTCAACTTGTTTTAATGTTTTTTTTTATTTTTTTACCTGACAGTACATCATATACAATAAGGAGCAGCTGTTATAGTAAATAAAAGTATCAAAGGGGGCTTAGACCGACGGAAAGCAGGTAGGCGCGCTCGGCGCTCAGGTATTGTCATCTAATTTAGCCTGCTTTTTTAGAGTTCTGCTCTCCTTAGAAGCCTCAGTCGAGCGGCGGTTCTCTCGAACGATGCGCCGTTGGTCGCGCATATTGGCGAACTGCATGGCGGTTTGGCCGATTTTCACGCCCATAATTTCCATTATTTTCAAAACTGGACTGAATCCTTCATTAAAAATGCAGGCAGTAGTGAGACATGCAATTTTAACGATTTTTTTGCCATTATAGACATGCTTCGGTGCCATAGCCCTAACTGTTCAGTTGAAACACTCATTGTTATTTTGAGTGTTTCCACCCAAACATCTCTCCAGTAATTCCGTTTTTGTTAGATCTTCGTACATCGGCTTCAGCACCGTACGTCACTAGCAAGAGCAGGAGGATGTTTATAATTTTTTAAAGCGATGTTTGCTTCGGCCTTCTTATACTTGTACCAGCTATCTGAACAGTGCGCACTGGGCGGGTCAGAATAGCGCGCTCAGGTAGGTGCATTCGAAAGGTGAAAAAGTATAGTAAGACTGCTTGAATCTTTCTAAAATTTTGAGCTAACATTCTTGAATATATTTACTTTTGAAAAATGTAAAAAAAAAAAATTTTTTTTTTCAAAGTTGTAAAGTAGAATACTGCCTTGAGTAAAGGTTTACACTTGAAACCGTACAAGCAGGGTCTGGGCCTATATCGGGTCAAAAAACGTATAATCACGCTACCACATCGACCTCTCACCGACTGCGATCTGCTGAAATATGTGAAAATCATGAAAATTCCCCATTTTCGAGGGGTTTATATGCGTGATACATTACCCGCGAATGGACCGCTCAACCATGAATCAGCAATTGTGAGTTTGGATGAAAATGTGGGTCCTGGCACACACTGGGTTGCATACAAAAAGACTGGAGGGAAAATCTTCTACTTTGACAGTTTTGGCAATCTTTTACCCCCATCCGAACTCACAAATTATTTTGGTGTTGGTAGAGTGAATTATAATTATAAAAGATATCAGGAATATGATACAATTGAATGTGGACGCTTGTGTCTCAAGTTTCTCTCCGGACAGTTAAATCGACGAGATAAATACACGCTATATAAACATGAATTGTTGAGCCGGGAGTTTAGTTGATAATTCGTCTGCACCATGGATGACAGCTTCACATTGACCATCTCTGGATCATCCTCCGTTCTCGAGGCACAATACTTTCCGCCAATTGAGCTATCTCGGCATAAGAATTATAGTCTCGGACTCTTTGAGCTGCTGACATTCAATTCCGTTCCCAATATCGACATTGGATGCAATAAATTTTACGCTGGAACACATATGGTGACTATACCGACGGGGAGTTATGAAATAGAGGATATTGAAAAGTATTTACAAGCTGAATTATAACCCAAAAACGTGAACATTTAGCTTAAACCAAATACTAATACGCTGCGCAGTGAAATCAAGTGCAATGTCCCTCTCCTCTCCACACCTAATAATTCAATCGGACCTCTGTTGAGTTTTGCACCAGTCGGGCTGGAAGCCAATAAAAGACATGAATCTGATCTGCCGGTATCCATTCTTAAAGTGAACGTCTTACGTGTCGAGTATAACATAACCACTGGTGCATACATTAACGGACAAAAAGCTCAAACAATTCATGAACTTTTCCCATCTGTACCGCCAGGCTATAAAATCATTGAAGTACCCTCGAACGCCATTTATCTACCAATCACGAGTCGGATAATCGATAATATACAGCTTCGTATTGTGGGTCAGGACGGAGATTTGGTAAATTTTCGCGGTGAAGTAATCACCATACGACTGCATATAAAATCCCAATGGGCACAGTTTACAATAGAGTATCTAATATTAATAAGCCATCATGAGATCGCAAAATCAGTCGCCGATCAACGCTCAAAGCGCTAACACCTCAAAACCTGCTACTCTTGAAGAATTTGGGTCTCAGCGTTCGTGGAGTGTACGTGTGAGAAATTATTTATTTCGTGCATTGTGCATTTGTTGCGTAAAATGGAGGAGGAAATCTTAAACATTCAGACACCCATTATCTTCGATGAATCTATCATACATTATAAGGTCCATGCTCATCAACCGTATGCATCGTCAACCTACAACAACAGTGATGAAATACGTATTTCAATCCAGCATCAAGATTTATCAATCCTACCGAGCAAAAGTTCCCTCCACATTTGTGGAAAACTGACGAAGAATGATGGCACGCCAACAGGTGCAACAAGTCTCGTTAACAATGCTATATGTCATTTATTCGAAGAAGTGCGCTATGAACTTAATGCCATAGAAATTGATCATGGTAAGAATGTGGGTGTTACAAGGCTTATCAAGGGAAATACATTTCTCACACCGGCCAAGAGTTCAATGCTTGAAAATATGGGCTGACTCGATGTAGAAGAAACAAAATAAATTGTCGATGAAGCGGGTAACTTTGACGTGTGCATACCACAGAGTATGCTGTTGGGCTCTGCCGAAGATTATCGAAAAATGGTTGTGACCGCAAAGCATGAATTAATTTTGACCAGATCATGCACCAATGATAATGCAATAATACAAACAGCTGCTGAAGATTATAAGCTTCAATTGCTGAAAATAGAATGGCCTGTACCATATGTGACAGTGGCGAATCAACGAAAAATTCAACTTTTGAAGTTTATCGCCAAAGACACACCAATTTCCATCAGTTTTCGTACGTGGGAATTGTATGAATACCCATTGCTGCCTGCCACTTCTAAACACGTGTGGTCCGTCAAGACTTCAATACAGCTGGAAAAGCCACGATATGTAATTCTTGCATTTCAAACGGGACGAAAAAATTATAAGGCAAAAAATGCGAGTCGTTTTGATCACTACACTGTAACCGATGTGAAACTTTGCTTAAATTCACAATGTTATCCATATGGTAACATGAATTTGAATATACAACAAAATCAGTATGCATTACTCTATGATATGTATACAAATTTCTAATCCATGTATTACAATAAGGAGACAGAGCCATGGTTGAACAAAACGGAATTTTTAAAATATGCACCTCTTGTTGTAATTCATTGCTGAATGCAAAATGATTCCCTCAAGTCTGGCCCCGTGGATGTTCGTCTTGAATTTTAAACAAAAACGAATATTCCCGTACAAATATGCGCATACTGCCTCATTCTACACGATCGTATTGTCGAATATAATCCCATAAATGGTGGGGTGAAAAAATTGGTATAAAATCGTCGTGATGATCGCACTAAACATCAGTCGAGATGGAGTTCATCGTCGATCTTCAAGGTTTCAAGGGACCCATTAATGAATTCATCCTGAAAGAAATATCAATCATCTGAGCGAATGATAAAAATTCAGAACCTCTGACGCTGTTCTTCGAATCACCATATGCTTGGGACACTCTACCAGCAAGATACAAAACGACAAACAAATCGTTGGAATGTAATTTTCACGGACTACCATGGGATTATGGTAGTATACCATACGATGTAGCAAAAGTGATAATTCAAACCATCTTACAACGAGCTGGTGCAATATACGTGAAAGGATGTGAAAAGTCTTCATGGCTGATGAGCTTCTCGGATCTGTCAACGGAAATGATCGATTTGGAGACTCTGGACTGTCCATCGCTGCAGAAGTTGCCAAAAATTCGATCCAATTGCCCCCACCACCGCAAATCGAAATATAATTGCACCCATGAAAATGTCAAATCTCTGAGAAGTTGGTTATCTGTTGCGATGGTTTCGCTACAAAATTGCGAGGAAAGAAAGGGGAAAAACAAATTTAAATAAAAGAAAACCCACAGAATTGGTGGGAGAACCGAACTTACAAAAATGATTTATTTATGGCATAAGAACCACAATAATTTGGTTGATTGGGCGCCAGTTAATTTCCGAAGGAAATTAACGAAAATAAATATGTTTCTAATTCTCCATTTACTAACAGGATAAATTGTCTTAAGTCTACGGGGTAAAATATTAATTCTTATTATCTGAGCCTAGCTCGGAGCATGAATAAATAAATAAAATAAAAAGAAGTAATATCCCAAAGACAGAGAGTCCCTGACAGCTCAGGCGTCTTATTTTTATACCCGTGAACTTTCGAACAGTTTGTTCGACGGAAAGAACTAATGATAAAAAAAAGACAAAATAAGGACTTGATTCCTTTTACAATCTGCGCAAAAACAAAAGAAATATATTTCTCGTTAAAAAAAAAAATATAAATAGCCGCTTCTGATTAACAATAAGTGAGAAATAACGCGATAATAATTAAATCGGGGTTAAACGCCGTAATGGCAACGCGAAAGGAAAGCGAAAAGCTAATGTTCGGTCGTGTGGTCACGCGTGACCACACGCCGACGAACAATGGCGCTTGAAAAGTAGGTCAAACATAAAATGTCGATCTCGAATTTTCGTAGCCCAAAAAGAAAATATCAAACAGAATGCGAGAATTGCTCCGTTATCCCTCGCAATAGTTCGACAATCGTCGATATCACACTTTCTTGATTTTTTTATTGCGAGAGATTTATACCGTAAAAAAAAAATGAACCAGGAAAGATCGCAAAAATGTTTCGTTGTCGAGGCCGACGCGTGGCCGAATGACGGGGCATAGCTATGATACAAAAAAGGGGAAGGGGAAAGAATGCTTCTGTTTAATCACTAATTATTAAATATATTTAATACCACAGTACTCGTCGCGTACTCGATTAATCGACGATTATAATTAACAACAAAGGGGAATCGCAATAATGCTTCAGAAGGGCTCAACAATTAACAAAAGACAAGTCGAAAATTCTTCAGGGTCAATCGGCATACAACGCGCAATGGCTGCAATGGCCGAAGAGAGTTTTTTCGCCATCGCGAATATAAAGAACGAAAAACTTACTTTGATTCTGGTTGCTCGAAGTTTTAGCTCAACAAGATCGTCCAAAAGTCGCAAACAGGATTCCAGTCTCGCCGGATCGGATCTTCTCAATTTTTTGCTCGATTTCTCAGTTTTGGTTCCACGGAAAGCCAGAGCCCACGGTATGCACGTCGAGTCGTGATGGAAGTGAAGAGAACCGGCCCTCTCGCGCTTTTCTTGCGGGTGTCCCGATGGTGGGGGAAATTCTCCTGACTCGCGCGAACCCGCCGCCCAATCACGTGCCTTCCTTTTTTGAAAGTGGATTCGTTCGTCGGTAAGGGGAGTGGAAAGGGGAAAAGGGGTCTCTGTTTCGAGCTTGACGTTCGACTCGTAGTGAACGAAGGGGGTGCTGTTGCTTGCTCGTACTGATCTACCACGCCGCCGTGTTGTTAGCTCGAACTTACGCGCGGACTTGGAAGATTTTCAAAGTTCGTTGTTCGATGTTGATGTTGTGCGCGAGTATTGCCGTGTTGTCTCGATGTGGGCTCGGATGACGTTTTACGTTGTTCGTACAATTTTCCGAGAAGTCGACGATGGTAAACTTGTGAAGATTAAGAACCTTGATGCCGCGGGACCTCGTATTTCCCTCGTAGCCAACGGATTATTCCTCCGACCTCGAAGTAGCGATGATATTTTGAGGTTAGGTCCCCATGACTTGGCTGCTGGACTGCGATGTTTTCTTCTTGGGTAAGAGGTTTCTCGTACCGCCGGTGAGTTATTTCTCTCTTCTTGGAATATTATTGTTTGAAATAGTGGGGGACTAGCAAAAGGGGAAAAAATTCTTGAAGCGGGAAGGGAAAGATGATAAGGAAGAATTAGCTTGTTTCTGGGGAAGGGACTGATTGTTTTTGAGTTCCTGTGTCTTGTCGTTGCAAAAAGGCGATTGGTGTTGGCTTCCTCGTTTCTCTTACTGTGTGCGTCGTCTTATTCTCTTTCAATATCTTCCAGTTGGTGTTCTTGAGGCCGACGGAGAGCGCAGGATAAGAAAAACGCGTTATACTGGTTTGACGGAGACCAGAATTCTCTAACGGATGGAGTAACGCAATATTGACGGTTAAATTAGCTCGGAATGCAGGACAAAAATAACAATGAGGCGCGGAATTCCCATAAAAATAATATTTTCCTTAAATTTTGAGGCGAACGAGTGCTGTGGTGGTTTCCACCACGAGACGAGGTAAGAACAAATTTTGTACAATGTTACAATGTATATCATGCATTATGTGAAGGAGGGATTTTTGAATAAACAAAACATTTTTTATGATTATATATGGCTTTTTTCGTTTTTATTATAAACACTCATCTCCTCCTCCTCCTCCTCCTCCTTCTCCTTCTCCTTTACCACTCAGCATACATTATTACGAATGATTTTTGACAACGATGAGAATCATACATATATTTACATTTTTTTCCACAAACGATGAAATTTGTTCACTATGAAGATTTTTGAATGTGTTTAACCCTTATGTACACACCCAACTTTTACCTCGTTGTTACGCATCCAGGGTACCCGGTTGCCCACTATTAGTTTTTCTTTATTCCTGAGTTTTCACATGAACGGAATCGTTCGGAATCAATTTCTTTCATTAAATAAATATGAATAGAAACTATCTAAGCCATTTCCAATTTTCCTGGCCCGCTTTAGCTTCCATGAAAAGAGATATAGGTAGGGTCTCCGAGCACTGCACAGGTAGCGCGCAGGACACAGGAAAACGCAAAAATGTTGTGCCGTTTGTGAAAAGCCTGTCTGCGATGAACACTGTGTGTCGATGATTAAATGTATTGATTGCGCGGAATAAATGTAAATATACGCTGATTTACCTTGAAAATTATTGTAATTGTTTATTTATTAACCCCTGTTACCTCAATAAAATATTCATCGATGATATTAATTAATTCCCTAGTCAAAACATCATTTTTCATCTAGTGGGTACCCGGGTACCCGGGTGTGCCCGCTAAGCACATGTACTTTAATGTCATTTAGTTTAGATTAAAAAAAATTGAAAAAAAAATTACCAGTGTGGTTTTAGCTTCTAAAAGAGTTGAATAATGGGGATTTTAAGGGTCAGGTTGAGATTTTAATTTTTATTCAAGTTTTGAGCAAAAATATGACGAGGTGGGCACCCGGGTACCCGGGTGTGTACATTAGGGTGTGCATAAAAAAGGCGATATTTTTTTTTCGCTTGCATCCACCGAAAAAAGTTGAGTTATGGTAAAAAAGAAGCACCCTACAAGGAGAGCTTAGAATTAAATTATTTCGCAAAGCGCATTGCATTTGAAGATTTTCCATAAGAATAACACAGGAAAATAATAGGGTCTCTGAACATTGTGCTACAACTCTCGAGGAAAAAATCGCACAGAAATGTCACTCACAGATTTTTGTACAGAATCGAATTCCCTACAAAAAAATTGGCACTACGAGCAATACGCTCAGAACAACCGTTCTATTGTTATAGCTGTTGGAAGTTGAATGGATGAAAAAAATTATTCAATAGGCCATCGCACTTGAATTTTTGCTTAACGGAAAAAAATTGATAGGATTTTTTTGTAGAGAATTATTTACTTTGTTGAAATAAGTCAATGAGACCATTGGGAAAGTAATCGTTTCATCACTACAAAAGTTTCATGTTTGATTGTCAAAAAATATCTATTTTTCTCACTGATAAACTCTTGAATATAAATTTCAACAGAATCTTATCGTCAATTTTGGAAAAAGATTTATTCATTATTGCGAATTAAGCATGATCACGAACAGCAGTAAATAATAAAAAGGATAATGATTATTCATAATTGCATTATCTTCACAATGCAGTTCAATCAGTGTTTTTTAGGGTCTGTTTGTTGCAATTGGGATATTTTCGACGATGACGGTATACTTTGTCTAGGAGGTATTGCAATTACTCTTCGTTTGTTTTTCAATGAGCCGTTGTATGCCTCTATTGATGCCATACCACGTTCGGCTACGTTATTAACAATTCATAATTGCTGGAAAAAATTCAAGCAAGTTAAAAACCTTGTATTTTCTGGCCACGACGGAATATTTACCTCGAGAAATTCATAAGGCAAACGGAATGGTTGGAAAAGAAAAGTAGGCTGTAAAAAAGTTGAGACAAGTGCATTTACTCCTCCCAAACAGTAGTTTCGGGTGATCAAAAATTAAGTCTAGACTTCACAAAAAGTCGTGGAATGAATAAATTTTTCAAAAGCATTAATATTCAGATACATTAGAACTCATTATCGAAAAATCTTCTAAAATTCTAAACTCTCTTTGTAGGATGCTTCTTTTTTTATCATAACTCAACTTTTTTCGGTGGATGCAAGCGAAAAAAAAATATCGCTTTTTTTATGCACACCCTAGTGTACATAAGGGTTAAACTCGATTTTACTTCACTTGTTGGCAAACGTTTCCATGTAGAGGTCCCTCGAGCGAGCTGCCTCCAACAGCTTTTTGAATTCGTCCCCGTCCTGGTCAAAAGCCTCGGCGTGTCTCGCTGGGAGAAAGACCGTGGATTGCCCTCCGATGCCAGCGATGTATCGTTTCCCAAATTTGGTTTTTACTGATCGAATATTGTGTATTGGATGATCAGCCTTAACCTCGAGATCAACCAGCTTCTTCGTTGGCAGATCGTTTTCCAATGTGGCAACTTTATTGAATGATTTGAACTCCATTTTAGAGAGAGAATGATTTTGAGAGGATCTGACTTGGAGCTAATGTGGTAGCCGAATGATGCTCTCGATTCCTTCTCTACGATTTCAGTTTCCATCCCCCCACCTCATTCACTTCTCCCACGATCGTGCAGCTGATACCATGTACAGGTTCAAACATATCATCAATCTCCCCCCACATTACTCGTTCTACGCCATCATTCTGAACAAGCTCAAACACGTTCATTACTTCCCAAACATTTTTTACAATTCTTCGTCTTCCAACATGCATTTCACAAATAATTTTTTGACAACGATGATAACCATACATATTTTTGCACTATTTTTTCACAACGATGAAACGTTTCATACGAACCATGATAGTTTATAATAACCGAAATGGATTATATCGCTCTAGAAGGTGGACGTCCACACGTAGATATTCCTCTTGTGAACTTCAGCCAACGTCTTAAGGTATTCATCTTCATCTCTATGGAAATCTCTGGAGTCAGACTGTGGTAGCAAAACCACAATGTAATCTGCGATTATAACGAAGTATTGTGGCTCGTAATTGGTTTTTTGCACGTATGATATATCAGTGACCGGATAACGCACACCTGCCTGAAGTTCGCCCGCCTTTTTCAATGGAAGACCATATGTCAACATGAAAAATTTGTGTAATGACTCACAATCCATTTTTATAAAGTGATTTCGAGAAGTATATATCTGACTTGGAGCTAATTTTGTAGTCGAATTATAATTCCTTCTCCACGATTTCAGTTCCCATCCCTTCTCCCACGAGCATGCAGCAGATACCCAATTCAAACAAGTCGTTAGCCTCCCCCGTCTGTGGACACGTGCACCCCGGAACAGGCTCAAACGCGTTCTTCACTCTCTCGACATTGTCTACAACTTCGGCGTAGAGACGTGGGTCCGTCAATGTGATCTTCCATCACTGGTGTATTTCAATGTTCATTGCATCGACGAAATGATTTAATTTCACCATCAGATTTATAATATTCGGGTAAACGCTCCCACAGAATATCTATGTAGTCGCTGAAATATTTGTTAAACGCCGTTGGTAATATAATTTCTAGCTCCTCTCGCGTAATTACTCGAGGATTCCTAATGCGTTGAATCACATAAATATTCACCAGTTGTTCCATTATAAAACACTTTTCACAATCTCGACGAATGGGTCCAGGAGCATCAACATGAGTCAGTTCCCATGGTGGATTAAAATGATCATCACACCATAGATATGGCTGTACCTCATTATCACACTGCAAATTCTCTGGTAAATGATCCCACAGTTTATTAATAAATTTACTATAATATTTTATCAGCAAAGCCTTGAGAATTGATTCAAGCTCATTTTTCGTCAACGTCCAAGGTTCTTTCGATAGATGAATTGCATACATACTCTCACATCTATCCATCTCGAGATCAACTTTCGAAATGCAAATTTTTTAAAATGATATTGTTTAAAATGCTCCTCCAAGCATACCTCTATTTTCATACTTTCTCTCTCACACTCACTTATCTTCCCATCTGGTTGTCTCCCTTCCTCTCTCTCTCTCTCTCTCTCTCTCTCTCTCCCACTTACTATCCTTCCGGCCATCTCTCTCTTCCACAGAATCTTTCCACTATCTCTCTTCCATGCACCTCATTCCCCTCTGGGCCTACAGCTGGGTCAGGTCGCGACGAGTGATATACGGGGGAGAGGAGTGTAGTAGAAGAACTAGGAGACATTCTGGATCAAGTCGTGGCGAGGAGTATGCGGTATCGGGGGCTCCGCCCCCGCATCGCATACCCCTCGCCGCGACTTGGTCCAGAATCCCCCTAGTTCTTCTACTGATATGTGTAGGGTTTTCTTTGAAAGCCCTTGAGTCGACAAAACTCTTTAGTAGACACCGTTCGAGGTGCCAATGACCTCATGTTGAATTTCGTAATTCATTTACCGTACTTGGCTATGTTATAATGATTTCATTTTTTTTTCAAATCAAGGACATTATTTTTTTAATAGTTTCTTTTCGAGATGAAGTAACATTTTGTATATAACGAAAAAGAAATGAAAGTTGTGAATAAAAACATAGTTTTTATTTTAACGTAATAACAATAATATAGAGTGGTCATTTTTTAACTAAGGTCGCGACTTTTTAATACTTGGCGATCTTTTTTTACCTTTTTTAAATTTTTGCCAAGATAGAAAAAATACGGATGTATTAAAATTTGCTACGGGTACTAACGGATGAGGAGTTCCTTCGCCGAGTTTATTTTTGAAAACCATGCACGCCTAGATTTTGTGTAGTTTTTAGAGTGAATTTGTGGCATACGTACATGTAGAAACGTGTACCGTATGCACGTACGGTTTTTATGTAATTTTTGTTTCATTCATTTTCCGTAGGATTGTTTTGTACGTTCATTGTCCTTAGCTAACATAATATCATAATACTAATTTTTTTATATTTGTAGGATTTTCTTTGGAAGACCTTGAGGCGACAAAACTCTTTAGCAGACACTGTTCAAGGTGCCAATGATCTCATGTGAAATTTCGTAATTCATTTACCGTACTTGGCTATGTTAGAATGATTTCATTTTTTTCAAATCAAGGACACCATTTTTTTAGTAGTTTCTTTTCAAGGTGAAGTAACATTTTATATATAACGAAAAAGAAATGAAAGTTGTGAATAAAAACATAGGTTTCATTTTAACGTAATAACAACAATATAGAGTGGTCATTTTATAACTAAGGTCGCGACTTTTTAATACTTGGCGTTCTTGTTTTACTTTTTAAAAGTTTTTGCCAAGATATTACTCCTTTTTGAAAAACATGACAGTACTTTGCTTCTGGAATAATGAATAGTAAAATGATGAAGTCGTAAATAGTGAAACTGAGTGGAGTGAACAGTGAAATGGTAAAATCGTACTGGATACTGACAGTGAAAATAGTAAAAAAATACGTACATGTAAATACATTCTAAGTTCATAAATATAGATAATTATTTTATACAACTTTGCTACAATGTTTATTTTACACTGAATATCGATATTAATACAGTTTGCTTACAAGTCATTGTCCCTTGACGTTTTCTTACATATTGCCGCTAACATTTAATACAAGAGGTACGTGAAGTGAAATCATACGGTGGGTACTTTGATGGCAGTTAGCAAAGTGCACAAATGTCATCAAACTACACGAATGCTTCTAAAACGTGTAATCAAGCTACTCGATTCTCTTAAATATATATATATATATTTCTATCTTTGTATATAAAAATCTTTTGGCGAAAATATGTTTGGACGCTTTTCAATCGAGAACCACTGAACCGATTCCTATGAATTTTTCACAAGAACAAAGCTCATGATTATACTATGTTGTAGGATTTATAAAATTCCTATATATTGTTTTTTAAGGCAGTATTCTACTTTACAACTTTGAAAAAAACGCTATTTTTGTGAATTGTTTCTGAGAATACTATTGAAGATATGGATGTAGGGTTTGAAATGCTTAATAAATACGCTCTTGAAGTACATAAAATTTTTTTTTTATTTATTTTATACATGTAAAGTATGGTCAAAGCCAACACCTCAAAAAGTAGGTAACGTTTTCGTGGTCGTAAAATCTTGCCGACGGATGGTCTGAAACAAAAAAATCAGATAGTTTTATGTTCAGTATGACTCTAGGAACCGATCTAACTAGAATATTTTATGTATGTGCAAAATCAACAAATTGGCAGCTAAAATACGAAAGAAAAAAAAATTGCGTTTTTTTGCGTCTTTTTTGCAATCAAAATATAGTTAGAATTAAAATTTTAAGTTGATTGTAGTTAGGTCGGTTGATACAAACATGTAGAATATGTGTTCAAAATTTCATAAGGATCGGTTCAATAGTTTTTGAGTTTTCACGACCACGATACTTGAAAACGTTGTTTCGAGAAAAACGCGTTTAAAGTTTTTGTAAGTGACAAATCGTAGAAAAAATTATCTTACGCTCAATCAGCGATGCCTGAGTTGATGTTGAGGCCATATAATATGCCTTCAACTTGTTCCAGATGAGTATTGTCATCTAATTTAGCCTGCTTTTTTTGAGTTCAGGGGGCCTATTACGGTTCTCAGATTGGGTGAAAATGACGAAAGTGAGCTGCTCACCCAATTACGGTGAATCTCGCTTGTCGAAAATGCGAGATTATACGCGTGAGTTGACTCGACACAAAATTCTGTGTCAAAAACAGCTCTGCGCACGCGTTGCTTAGTTAAAGTGTCGTTCGGGAGTTCGGCCTGCAAGGGTACGAATCGGTGGCATATCGTAAGTGCAAGAGAGATAGTTGCAAATTCAAAAGTGAATTTTTTTGAGACGATTTAACCAATAACAAAAAATGCTCAAGCAGCAAATTCTTGCCCTCCTCTTGCGTTTGTTAACAAACTTGTTTATAATCGGTCCAACTGTTTTGAAAAATTTCAACTTTTAAAATTGAAAGTGAGGTTAGGTGACTGATTCAACAAACCCTCAAAGCTGTGATGATTTCAATTGTATATTCAATTGTATATTCAATTTGTATGTTCAATCTTCATAAAATATAAAGATATTAAAGTTTTGGTGTCATGTAAGGTTTCTTTTTTTTGTATGTCTGATTCTTTTTATGTCGAAAAACACCTATATACCGTCGAACAGCCACCTTTTTTCAAAACATCAAACAGCGTGAAAATGTGAGATCCCTAGACCGGAAATACCTAGTGATCTCGCTTTTCCCTTAGGAGATCCATAATAGGGTGAGAATATCCACGTGACATGAAAATGCGAGAAGTGAGCATGCTCACCCGAGAACCGTAATAGGCCCCCTGCTCTCCTTAGAAGCCTCAGTCGAGCGGCGGTTCTCTCGAACGATGCGCCGTTGGTCGCGCATATTGACGAACTGCATGGCGGTTTGGCCGATTTTCACGCCCATAATTTCCATTATTTTCAAAACTGGGCTGAATCCTTCATTAAAAATGCAGGCAGCAGTGAGACATGCAATTTTAACGATTTTTTTGCCATTATAGGCATGCTTCGGTGCCATAGCCCAAACTGTTGAGTTGAAACACTCATTGTTATTTTGAGTGTTTCCACCCAAACATTTCTCCAGTAATTCCGTTTTTGTTAGATCTTCGTAGATCCGCTTCAGCACCTCTTGTACGTCACTAGCAAGAGCAGGAGGATGTTTATAAATTTTTAAAGCGTTATTTGTTTCGGCCTTCTTATACTTGCACCAGCTGTCTGAACAGTACGTATGCTGTGGTTTGGAGTCTGTTGAGGTTTTGTGGTAATAGCCGGCCCAGATCTCGTTTCGCATGCCTTCTACTGAATTTGAATTCCTTTGAATTGCAAGACTGCAGTTTTTAGATAACTCTTTCATTAATTTGATAGTTAGATCAGCAGTCTTCACTTTTTTAATCACGACTTTTGGTCGTGATAAAGGGAAGGTAATATAGAGAAGCAAAGGTATATATTTTGATGAGAATATATATAGGTGTAATGATTTACAATAGGGGAACAGCTGCTGCAGCGAACAAAGCCAGGTAGATGGCTAATCCGGCGCGCGCGCTGGGCGGGTCAGAATAGCGCGCTCAGGTAGGTGCGTTCGAAAGGTGAAAAAGTATAGTTAGACTGCTTGAATCTTTCTAAAATTTTGAGCTAACATTCTTGAATATATTTACTTTCGAAAAATGTAAAAAAAAAAATTTTTTTTTCAAAGTTGTAAAGTAGAATACTGCCAAAAAGTTCAAATTTTTTATTCAATGTTCATCTTTGAAAACTCATCAGCAATTTAAAAATATAGATAAACAAGAAGAATGAATTACCTATTTAAAAATAATTCAAAAACAAAAGAATTAGCTATGGCTGGGGTTCCAATTTTGGACAGAAAAAAAGTTACAGCTATTTTCGCGAAGTGTTGAGAAATTTCAAATTCAGCATCTTTTCTTGAAGAATTTTATTCGAAAAAAACCGAAAAATAATGTTTAAAATGGAAAAAGAATGACAAGAAGATAGACCGTGTAACATTTCAATACAATGTTTAATTCGTAATTCATTTTTTTTCTCATGTAATCTAAAACTGATGAAAATATGAACAGCTACAATAGATATGGACGGACGTTAGCAAAGCCGAGGGTACAGCTATGTAATCGTTTTAGATTACACCGGCACACAAAAAAAAAGTGGTCTGTACATTTGACCCGACCCACCTACCTATATGTATTTCGACGCGCTGAATCCGAATCTGAGGTCCGTTTGGTTCGTACACCCTCAAAATTTTGAGTAAAATGCAAAAAACTGCTAAAAATGGCTAAAAATTGCGAAAAATTGCAGTTATTAAGATGAAACAAATTTTATGAAACTGGATCGAGTATGATTTTTATGTAGTTGATCCGCTGAATCTGAATCTGAAGTTTATTTGGCCCATTAACCCTCTAAAATTGGAGTAAGTTGCGAAAAACCGAAAAAAATTGCAAAAAATCGCGAAAAACTGCAGATATGGAGATGAAAAAAATTTTGTGGACCTGGATAGAGTATGATTTTCATGTAGTTCGTTCCGCTGCATCTGAATCTGAAGTTTATTTGGCCCATTAACCCTCCAAAATTTGAGTAAATTGCGAAAAACCAAAAAAAATTGCAAAAAATTGCAGTTATAAAAATAAATAAAAATTTATTAAATACGATTATATATGTTTCTTGTATATTTTGATGCATCCCTAGAAAAAATTTACAATCGGCTCAACATTGGCCAACACTGGACCACACTTGACCTATGTTGAGCCGATTGTAAATTTTTTTTAGAGATGGAATACAAGTTTAGAATCCAATAATTTCAAACATTCATAAATCTATAAAAAATCGTGAATAATAGCATATAAAGAGAAGGTAGGAAACGATCTTCATGGATTTCAAACTGTTCTTCGATTGTATCGAACTCTTTTGTCTTCAAATGACCTACGCAGCGGGTTCCTTTTTCGTTTCCTATTTTCTCTCGGTATTTCTCTGTATAGCGTCCAGCAAAAATCTACCATCATGTTGATATTCCAATTTCCTTGATACCTACTCTCCATTTCACTTATGTCTTGATGAAATCGTTCTCCTTGTTCTTCACTGTAGTCTCCAAGATTTTCAGGAAAATATTCGAGGTGAGAATGTAGAAAGTGCAATTTAAGATTCATCAAGCAACCCAAATTTTTGTAGTTTTCCAAGAACTCTTCAATTGAAGTCTTGTAATTCTCACTTTTATTATTTCCCAAAAAGTTTTGTGACACATTTTTAAAACTTACCCAAGCTGCTCTCTCATTGTCGTTCATTTTTTCAACGAAATTTGCGTCCTCATATAAAGTCCGAATTTAGGGTCCATCGAAAATTCCATCTTTTAATTTCGCATCACTTATCGCGGGAAACTTTTCTCCTAAGTACTGGAAACAATCGCCATCTTTGTCCAGAGCTTTGACATACTGTGTTATAAGACCCAGCTTAATATGCAGTGGTGGTAGCAAATATTTAGAAGGATCAATCAATGGTGTTCGTATAACATTGTGAGTACCTGGATCAAATTTTGCTCTCGTTGACCATTCTTTCTTAACATAGTGATTTTTTATGTCCCTACTATCCCACAAACATAAAAAGCAGGGATATTTTGTAAACCCCGATTGTTGACCTAAAAGTAATGTTGCAATTTTTAGATCACCACAAACTTTCCATTGTTGTTCCGAATACTTTATTTTATCCAATACAATCTGTAAATTTTCGTAAGTCTCTTTTAGTTTAGTCGAATGAGCTATTGGAATTGGCGCATATGTATTTCCATCATGAAGCAAGACAGCTTTGAGACTTTTTGTTGATGAATCAATAAAGAGTCTGCACTTATCGTCTTTATACGTGTTCGGTTTTAATTCATCAAACAAACCTTTAATATTCGAACAGTATACCACCGATTGCTCATCGTCGTTCGTGAAAAATTGCCGGAACTCCTCTTCTCTATTTCGATAAAAATAAGCTGCTACTCCTTTAGCCAACAAATTTTTTTTTCAGTGTTGCCGCTAGATATTCAGCTCCATCTTTAGGTAATCCTAAGTCTCGCACAAGATCATTGAGTTCTTCTCGGCTAAATGTTTCAGGATCTTTTGTTTTCCCATCTGGCAAGTATTCTTCATCCTCGGAACTTTCTTCTTCGGAGACCTCGTCAACTTGCATTTCTTCTTCTTCCACATATATCTCTTCAGCAGTTACAATTATATCCACGACCACTGTTTTCTGTGGTATAACAGCTAATAAAACATTGGCGTATTGGATTTTGTTCCTATTATTCAAGGAAAAACCGGTAATATCAGTCATACAAAAATAACAATTTTGTGGACTTGTTGGTGAAGACCATATCATTGGTATTGTGAATTTCAAGTTTTCCTGCTTTTTGCTTTTTTCCCATCGGGTTAACATAATGTTACATCGACCACAAGCAGCATGTGGAATCCAAGCCGTATCCCAATTAGTAATTTGGATACCAAAGCATTCTTCATAAATTTTTTCTAATTTATCAGAAAACGGTCTGCGGTATTTTGCCAATTGATATTCCCCACAAATGTAACAAAACGAATCAGGGCTTTTATTACATAGATGGGAGTTACTTCTTGTAATAGTATACTCTCCAGAAGCCAAGTTACCCACTAATGAAGAGCTGCAGTCGCTTGATGACGACGCCTGCGAGCCTGCTTTCTCACCCTGACCAGACGTCGATACTGGGTTTCCGAATCCCTGCATCCTAAAGTACTTATCACTTGTACCTGCCATGACGGCACACACGCCGTTAACCCAGGGACTTTGCCAGATGGTTCTGTTGCCCACCGTCACCACGTGGAGGTGCCCTGGTTACAGGCACAAGCAATCAAGTCTCCGAAGGCCATCTAAAGACGATGAGTGGTGACTTTTTATTCAATCGTCAAACACAAAATCTCAAAGCTGTTTTGCTTCATAACAAAAACACATATGCATTTATTTCAATAGCTCATACAACTAAAAGAGACTTATGAAAATTTACAAATAGTATTGAATAAAATGAAGTATTCGGATCAGACAAGAACTGGTAGTCACAATGTTATACGAACACTATTGATTGATCTCCCTAAATATTTGCTAAAGAGGGAATTTTCGATGGACCCGAGTCCATCGAAAGTCCGAATTTGGGGTGGGGTGGGGTGGAGTAGGAATTCGGACTAAAGTCCGAATTTGAGGACGCAAATTTACAAAAATTTGAGTTGTTTGATGAATCTTAAATTGCACTTTCTACATTCTCACCTCGACTATTTTCCTGAAAATCTTGGAGACTACAGTGAAGAACAAGGAAAACGATTTCATCAAGACAAAAGTGACATGGAGAGTAGGTATCAAGGAAATTGGAATATCAACATGATGGCAGATTTTTGCTGGACGCTAAAAAGAGAAATACCGAGAGAAAATAGGAAACTAAAAAGGAACCCGCTGCGTGAGTCATTTGAAGACAAAAGAGTTCGATACAAACGAAGAACAGTTTGAAATCCATGAAGATCGTTTCCTACCTTCTCTTTATATGCTATTTTTCACGATTTTTTATAGATTTATGAATGTTTGAAATTATCAGCTTCTAAACTTGTATTCCATGCATCAATATATACAAGAAACATATATAATCGTGTTTAATAAATTTTTAAAATTTTTATAACTGCAATTTTCTGCAATTTTTTTCGGTTTTTCGCAATTTACTCAAATTTTGGAGGGTTAACGGGCCAAATGAACTTCAGATTCAGATTCAGCGGATCGAACTACATGAAAATCATACTTGATCCAGGTCCACAAAATTTTTTTCATCTCACTAACTGCAGTTTTTCGCGATTTTTTGCAATTTTTTCGGTTTTCCGCAATTTGCTCCAATTTTGGAGGGCTATTGGGCCAAATAAACTTCGGATTCAGATTCAATGGATCAACTACATAAAAATCATACTCGATCCAGTTCCATTTAATTTTTTTCATCTTAATAACTGCAATTTTTCGCAATTTTTGGCCATTTTTAGCGATTTTTTGCTATTTACTCAAAATTTTGAGGGTGTACGAACGAAACGGACCTCAGATTCGGATTCAGCGCGTCGAAATACATATAAGCAGGTGGGTCTGGTCAAATGTACAGACCACTTTTTTTTTGTGTGCCGGTGTTATTTGTATGAACATGAAATTTAAAAAAAAAATATCTTTTCTATTAATTTTTTTTAATATAAAATTTCAAGGGACTTAATTTTTTCAAGTGGAACAGGATGTGTAGTTTTTAGTGGGTAAGAATTGCATAGACTGGATTCTCCCTCTCCTTTTCCTTCTCCCTCTGCCACTCATTCTACGTCTCCCCTCCGTCCCCCTCCTCCCCTCTTTCCCACTCACCCCTCCCCCTCTTCCGCCCCGCCCTTCGCCCCTTCCCGCCCACCCTCTCCCGCTCAGCCATTTCCCCCTCTCCCTCTTTCCATCCTCCCTCTCTCTCTCATGTTGACCTTTACCTTCAATGTGTAGACTTCCACCTCCACGTGCACCTTGACCGCCATCTTTATCTCTGTCGGCATCCGAATCTTCAAATCGTGGAAAGAGGAGAGAGGAAAACGTACTAGGTAACTGTACGATGACGTCAGAGGGTAGTCAAATGTAGACTTTTGCCGCAAAGGACGTGTGTCCAATGCAAACAAACCTAACTTACGTCTCTGAGAAATAACATCCTAAAATGCAGATTTCCAAAGTAGCAAATTGCATTACGCAATGTTGCGTTATCTCCAGAATCCGTGGGCCGAACGACTTATAACAAAACCCACTTGATAGTAAATAAATCACTTGCATTGCTATATCCCTCTTACAAGGAGGATTGCCTTACTGTATCTCCACAACCTAGATCAAAAAAATTACGTTTTGTAGTGCACATCAAAGTATAAACCCTCACAAAAAATGAGCTGTCCACTAGCATATTTAAGGCGTAAAATTAATTCCTCAGAATCGGTAGTTTTTTCGTTTTTCGCTGATATGTTCGAAACCAAAATAGATACGGCAAAAGTTTAAATAGCAAAGTTATTCATTTTTCAGTGCTCTGTAATAATATGTAGTTGAAAATTATATAGAAATTTTTTATTTATTTTATTTTCATAAAAAACTTGTTTTTTATACATTTTTCTTCATCTGATCATCGAAGAAGTTCTTATTTCACCTGAAAATGAAACAAGATTGATAAATTTGTCAAAGGGCAAATGTTTACGTACATATATAGGTTTAGTATATCCAGGTATGCTGTTCTATCCTTGTCTTAAGGGGTTATATACAGTTGAAAGGCCAAAAAAACTCGTTTTTTTACGAATTTTTTCCGGATAGGGATTTCATTTGACGAGGAAAAGCATAAGGAAGTAAATGGAGTGTCATCTTTTAACTCTTTATCGCAATTTTTTATTTAACAAAATATTGCTTCAGATAGCTCCTGTGATTGATCTCCTGTAGGTCCTCTAAAAAAAGGCGTCTTGCGGTGAGCATGAAATCTCCCGTTTGGATCAGCTGAAATTAAAAAACCAAAGAGATTTGTTTAGCGGACAGATAAATGCTGGGATTGGACGAAGGAATAGTTGGAATTTCCAATTTTGATGAAATGACGGCTCCTCAAAGACGAAATTTCAATTTTTAACCGAATTTTGGTCTTTTAATGGTTCAAAAAAAATAGAAATAATTTTCGGAAGTCTTACTCCTTCGTCCAATCCCAGTAGAATATATCTGAGAAAGTTGTGTTAAAATTGCAGACCGATCGGCTGAGCCATCTTTGAGAAATCGTGCTTACCGACTTTGAAAACATCGTTTCGAGATAAACGCTTTCAAAGTTTCATAAGTGGTGAACACATGGATAAAAATTTTTTTTTACAACTTACAAGGAGTCATCTATTCCAGGGCCATAAGAAGCTCCCTCTGCATCATCAGCAGCTTCCAAATTGTCGAATTGCAGTCGTCGGCGAACCATTCTTCCTTCGCGCGTGCGCTCATGCGCTCTTAAAATAGAGATCGCGACGCGCTCTGCATCCTGTTTTTCGGCATAGGCATGGGCATTGGGCCCAATCGATAGACCCAGTGCACTCATATAATATAATAGTGATGCCGTACCTTCATTAAAGGTGCCGGCTGCCATGTGAGCTGCTATTTCCACTATTTTTGAACCACTAGGAATTATTTTCGGTGTGATTTTCCAAATCAACTGATTATAGCTTTTGTTGTTATTTTGTGTGAAACCACCAACACATCTTTCAAGTAACTTTTCATTGCTCAGATCCGTGTAGATCGGAAACAGAGCGTCAGCAACATCTTGTGGAAATGGAGAATAATCGTGTTTATAATCCGATAATTTATTCGAAGCTCGCGCTCGCTGCCAACAACACCATGACTCAGTTCCGACCGGGCATCTTTCGTGTTGAGGATTTTCATCTGTTGAACAATAATGGTAATATGTTGCCCATATTGCATTATACATATTGTCAACGGAATCACAGTGCCTCCTGATTGCCAAGCCATAATAAACAGTCAATTTATCGATCAGTTTGGCTGTGAGCTTTCCTTTTCCACCAAGTACTTTTTTTTGCATTTTTTTCCCACTTTTATTTACAGTCATCTCGGTATTTTTTTTGACACAGTCTCGGAGTCGTGAACCCATTCTTTTTTGAACGTGTCCAATACATTCTTTTTTTACCACTTCGTTGTTTCCGTAAGGCACAGCTTTCAAAATCCCCGAGTAGGTTTTCGAGTCACCGTCGCCGATGTAATTTTTGTATTGGACGTTAAGGCATCTTCTCACTTTAAACGCCTCAAAAATAGGCTGTTTTTGCGATTTTTTTTCGAGGATTTTTGCTTAAAATTATGGGATAAAACGGATCCTATGTAATAAACACATCTTTCAAGTACATGAAAAAATTTTTATTTTATTTTTTTAAACAATTATTATAATACATCAGTAGCATTGAAAAACCCATGTAAAAATGTTATGGTCGTGGCTTGTTGATGGTATCTCCGAGACGGGTCGTCTGAAACAAAAAAATAAAACTGTTTTAGATTCAGTATGTCAGTGGCTATAGCGCATATCATCAGATTTTTGATATTCGCGAAAATAACAAAATGGCGCACGTTTTTCGAAAAAGTAAAAAAAAACCACGATTTTTTTGCAGTTTTTTGTAAAAAAAAAATTCTTAAAATCAAAATTTAAAAAATCTGATGATATGCGCTATAGCCATAACTATGAAGCATATGTCATTCAAATTTCATGACAATCGGCCGGATAGTTTCCGAAATTTCATCAACAAAGCACCGAAAAACCTTGTTTTGAGATAACTGCGTTTAAAGTTTTGGTTGCAGAAAAATCATGAAAAAACCTTACCTCGGGTTAATCAGCGATGCCTGCTCCATACAATGGACCTTCCGATTCTTCGTAGAAGGTGTGTTCGTCCAAAGTAGCTTCCCTTCGTCTCGACCTAGTCTCTTTTGAAGCGTTAGAGCTGCGGCGGTTCCCTACGCGTACGCGATCACTGTCGCGTTTCTCGGCGTATTGAACGGCGATAGGGCCTAGTTTGACACCCATCACCTCCAAAATTTTTAAAACAGGTTGTAGCCCTTCGTTATAAATGCATGCCGCTGTTTGGCAAGCAATTTCCACGGTTTTTCTTGATGATGTTTCTTGAAACATCTTTGTTATAAACTTTACACTTCACATATTGTTGTAATGTAGAAAAAACAAGAAAAAACTGAATAATACTATATCCAGCCGTTGGATCGATGTGTACATCGAAACTTGTATCGTCCGATTTTTTTAATTTTGCTGCACTCGCACTAGCATGACTCGTATCTGCTTCAGACTGGTGTGGAAGCACTCCACGAAATTTTCTTTTTTTAGATTTCGAACTTGGACGTCGCCACGTGGCACTTTGTTGCGAAGTCTTTTTATCCATTATAACAATCCTGAGCGCAGAGATGTTGCCGTTACGAAGTTTCAAATTAGACTGATGAAATAACAGTTTAGCATCGTTGCCGAGTGATTTTCTTTTGAAAAATGCACGTGTTAAGGTCTTATTACATGAGTATAGACCCGAAAACAGAATATACCTAAGCAAGGGGTACTACATTAACAAAAGAACACGGCTATTCAATTGTATAGAGTCAGATATACAGGGACCGTCCGAGCGGCGTGAAAGGGATCGCCGGGTACTCTCAGGTAGTCACCTAACGGTCGCCAAAAAATGTAGTTAGACTCGTCCGATCTTTATGAAATTTCGAGATGACATTTTTGAAGATATGTACTTTCAAAATTTAAAAAAAAAAAAAAATCGATTTTTTTAAATTTCCAAAGTGAGAAGACGCCTTAAATTTTTCCATTGAACGCTTGAACATTTCTACGACCGCATCGACTTCCATTTTTCCTGAAGAACCGTTATGATTCGCAGCACAAACATCTTTGTGATCGTCATACCATTCGTTGTACTCTTCAGTGTCGATTTTTTTTTTCCAAATCTCGCATTGTTTGCAGTACGAACTTTTCACGACGATATCGATAATTTTCCCCGTATAATAACCGATCAGTGATGTTACTCCGTATAAAGAAGTAAACCCTCGTTTTTTCCAGGTTCCATCGCCAGATATTGTCAATTCTTCACAGTTTCCATCGCCTCGATTTTGAGCAGACGCTTCTTTTTCTTCAGCACAAGCTTTTTCGAAAAGTTTTCCGGTGGCCATTTGCGTGCATGAATGAATATTTTTGACGATCAAATCGTACGTAGCTTGCATCACAAAAGGTGGCATGTCCATCAATCCACAAAATTTCGCTGCACCTTTCAATCCTATTCCGAGAGTTCTCATCACAAATAAAAATCGTCTGTTTATCGCGTAAGAATGTTTGATGAAAGGACAAGAGTTTATGGCTCGAGGATCGCACTTATCACACAGAATGACGATTTTAAAACCGAGTCCTCGTTGTGCAGCCGTTTGAAATTGCACTTTTCCTTTGCAAGTTTTACACTGGACGTATTCACTTATCGCTGTGAAGACCGTTATAAAATTGAAAATACGATATTCAATGGAGGAATCACGAGGAACTAAGATCTCCTTCTGATTTTTCAATTTTTTCGCGGATGTACTGAAGCTACTTTCATCGGCCTCGACTGTTTTTGGATTGTACGATTGTTTTCGCTTTTTCCCTCTTGAAATTTGCGTCTTGTCGGATAGTCTCCGTTGTCTGGTACACTTGTAAGGCATTTTTATTCGCAAAACTACGAAAACGGAGTAAAATTTGAACGCGCGACTTTACACTGTGGCAGAGCTAGTTCGACTGACAAAATTCCTTTCTTCGGTATAAGAAATGACCACGCTTAGCTCTCGCATATACCATGTATGCAAAAACAATGAAAAGGGTCACCTCAGGCACGCGGGCCACAACAACCGCTGCCGCTCGGGCCGTTCGGAGCGCGCTTACTTTGTAATGCTCCAAGCGTCCTTTCAAGTACGCATGTATCTCTACGAATATTTGCCGTATCGCTTTGAAAATTTCAGAGAATCTATTTGAATATATGTAGACTCCAAAAATGCAACAAAAAAAATCGATTTTTTGAAATTTGAAATTAATCATAAAATAGCATATAACTCCGACATTACTTGCTGGATTAATTTGAAATTTTCAGAGAATGTACTCAAATGTATGCACATTCTGAAAATGCCATTAAAAAAAAATCGATTTTCTGAAATTTCCAACTGTATATAACCCCTTAAACTACTCATAAATCATTTACTTCTAGTTCAGTTTAGTGCATCCATTTTAGTACAAGTGAATAAGTATCAGATGTTTTTTTCCATTCTATATAAAATTTTATTTAATATACATCCTTTATTTTATTTACTAGAAGCCTTTAATTCACGTATTATAGCTATTAAGATGTCTAGTACTCATGACAAGCAGGAGGAAACGCAGGCCATGCACTTATCATTTTCTTCACTTTCGTATTATGGAATGTATTCATTACAATAATGATATTCCTCAAAGAAGTGTTTGAAGCACAAAGGTTTTTTGCACCACGAACATATTATAACAGCTAAATTACCACAAATGTGATATCGTGGTTCCGAATTATCTCCAAAACCAAACGTCACCGGATTAATGAACTCAGGGTGTGCTTTTTCTATGTAGCAACTTTTGTACCATGCATATTATAACAAATTAATATAACGTGGAGAAGACAGTTGATGGTAATCAAGTGACTGCAGCTTGATAATGTTATTTCTTGAATGCAGATTTATATCACTACCGGAAATAATTACTACATCTGAAAAATATCTAACAAAATTTTTCCATATTCGAAAACCAAATACATCTAATGGTTGTATTTGTCCTGTTGTTCCTTTCGGAATAATTTCTAATACAATTTTTTTGTTAGGAGGAGTTACTACATTAACTACTTCTGGAAAATAGATTTCGGTTAGCCACTGTTTGAAATGATCTGTCGAAAAAAAGAAATATTTAATTTAACTTGGTTTGCAATATTTAATTTGTCGCAAGAATGTATAATTTGAATAGTTCTTACCTGATGTTAACTTTTCGGATTTCGATGCCGAAACAAAAACGTTTGTGGGTTTAAATAACGTTTTTTGTACGCGTGGGTCAAAGTCACCACCGATTTCTTTTAATACAAGATATAACGGCGAAAGTAATTTTCCATCGGCGGATATCGTTGGTTGAATCATATAAAAATTGAAGATATGGATGGAACAACGCATTCAATTTCTTTTGATCCTTGGTTCGCAAGAGTGTGACCGGAATGCATTTCAAATTGAAATCCACTTTGATCCGAATTGCAAACGTTTTCTAGACCAATGTCGTTGATAACAGATTTAACGTTATTTATAAACTCTTCAGCCGTTTTTATAAGATCTTTTGAATCTTCTAAAGTTTTCCGGGTAATAAATTTTGTAATTTTTCGAGACGTAATGCGATGTTCTCTTTTGAACTTATTCACCCATTTTTTTGACGCTTTGAATCATGCATCGGAATTTATGACATTTTTATGTGCGGTCAAAGCCCATCGTCGCAAATCAATATCGTGTACGATCTTGCTACATTCAGTTGCTTCAATGAAGCGATTTAAAGTATATTCAAATATTTCTTTCAATATTTCTTTATAAGTCCCACGTTTATTTATTGGATGAACCCAACGCTTCAATTGTGTTTTAGAAGTTACTTTTTTAAAATGGTTCATCACCGTATGAATATTTAAATTTTTTGTTTTTCCACTTCTCCAATACTCCACAGCTTTCTTCTTGTAATCGAATGAGAGTTCATCTTCATTTTTTGTACAGTGAGAGTCATCTGCTTCATCAGATGAAGTTGAATCCCATTCCAATTCACTGTCTTCTATACTTTCAGGCTCATAGTGTTCTTGAACGTTCGTGAATTGTTCTTGAAAATCTAAAGTCTCGTCTTCTTCAATTTCAATTCCCGTGTATTTGTTTATGCTTTCAATTAAAATTTATTCAATTGTATCGGCTAATTTCATTTCACTCTCATTCACTGGTGTTTCGGGCAAATTCATCATCATAAAATAAGTCAACAAAATATTTATGACATTCACTGGATTGATATGCGTTTTTGAAAAAGTTCACAGTATTCAATACATACTTAACATTGCGCTCCTATAACCAGAAAACTTTAATGAACGGGAACCGTCAATACTAACTTAAATGTGGCAACAGTCGGTTTATATAGAGCCTTATCTTTTACTGATATGTCGATATTAAGGCAGGAAACCAGTTTAGACGGGTTAAAAAATCGACTTTTTTTTTATTTCATAAATTTTTAGTAAAACTATTCAAGAATATGTTACCAAAATTTCAAAGCAAAATTCCGATTAGTTGCGATGCTATGAGCACTTAAATAACCGCCCGTCGGTTCGGCGCCGAAGCGCGCGGTAGTTAGAACGGAGCGGTCGCTCAGGTAGTCCTTTATTCAGTTACCTGGCTCAATACCCCGATACTACGGGATAATAGAGAGAGGGGGATTTCGGCAGATGTTCTTGATTGGCCTTGGGTAGAAGGTACTCGAACCTTTGGAATATTTCGACAGAGCGTCGAGTTTGGTCAGTTTAGCTCCGGCTTTCTTACCGAGTGTTAGAAGTAAAAATGTCAGCGTATCCGAAAGGTTATTGTGAGTGCAGCGAACGACGTGGTAGACCACGTAAGAGATCCGTCCAAGGAAATCAACACACCAGGAGTGAGTCAAGTGTTAGTGAAGATGGAAGTGCCAGTGCAAAAAAACTTTCGACTGCTACCAGTGAGAATGTGACTGTAAATCCTGTACATTGTTATAGGCTCATCGAATTTTTCACCGTATTCACTGGTTTGTCGGAAATTCTTATTTGTCGAAATTGCAAACTGTAATGGGTTAAACAAGGAATTTCAAATATCCCGCTCTATCGTTGACAAAAGGATGAGAGATCTGAGTGTTACGCTGAGATCCTTCCCTCGAAGTGAGGATTACTCTCGCTCGGCTCGTCGAGATGGTCGGATATAGATCGTGAACATAAATTTTGTGATACCTCGCTGTATTCATTAATTGACAAAAAAATATTGCCTGAATTGCGTATCATTGGATCGTGAGGTCAAGAAAATCTGTCATCGCCTCTTCCAACGTCATTGTTGTCGCCGTTAAAAACCCCGGCCGGGTTAAGTTGGGAGTGTGCATCATCGGTTTGAACGGATAAAGCTATGTATAATTTTTCTACACCGGTAAACTCATGGGTCCCTCGGCCATCTTGAGACGACCGAATCGTTAACGATAATTATTTTAATAGAACGAGAAATATTTATTTATTTTTGTTATACGTCACGACGAAATGATCATTTTTATGTGAAAATAAAGAGTGCTCTAAAGACAAATAATTTCTTTCCTTTCGATTGCGATTATTCCCTAAAGAAAAAAATATTACAAAACAGAATGTGAAATTTCAAGAAACTGGAAAACGTGGCCTTGGTTTCAAGCTTGTTGTCGATTGCCACTGTGGATCGAGACAAATCAATTCAGGTCCATTACTCAACATTGGATTTGAACTAAATCGTAGGATTGTATTCGTCATGCGGCTCTTAGGTGTTGGTAGACAAGGACTGAATTTATTTTGTAATTACATGGACATCAGCAATGGTATAGCTGAAGAAACTTACAATAGAATTTGCACTCACATCCACGCCGCTGCGAAAAAAGTGTATGAATTCTGCTGTAAGAAAGCTGTTGAAGAAAAAAAGAAAGAGAACGAGAAACGCGAGAGACCTGCTTCGAATTTGAAAGTATCTGGTGATGGAACTTGGAAAAAACGAGGATTCAAATCACTTTATGGAGTTACAACGCTCATCGGATATTACTCCGGAAAAGTCATCGATCTGGTTGTACGAAGCAGTTACTGCTAATCATGTATATATTGGAAGAACAAATCGAAAAATCCAGCAGAATATTTAGCATGGAAAGACGATCATGATGAAAAAAATTTCATGAAAACACACGAAGACTCCGCGGGAAGCATGGAAGTGGAATCTGTGAAAATGATGTTCTTGAGATCGGAGGAACTATATGGTGTAAAACACGGCAATTATATCGGTGATGGAGATTCGAAAACGTTCACAGCAGTTGTTAATTTAAATCCCTACGGTGATGAACTGACAGTTATCAAAAGTGAATGCATAGGCCATGTTCAGAAAAGGATGGGAACTCGGCTCCGAAACATCAGGAAAACTAAAAAACTGGGCGGAAAAGGAAAGTTGACAGAGGCTTTGGTGAAAAAGGTCATCACGTATTACGGCTTAGCGATTCGAAGAAATGTAAACATCATAGAAGACATGAAGAAGGCCATAATGGCAACTTTTCAGCACATGATATCCACAGACGACAATCCACAACACGACAACTGTCCAGAGGGCGAAGACAGCTGGTGCAAGTGGCAGCAAGCTAAAGCACTTGGAACGGAGCCTGAAGCGCACCCTGACCCATTACACCCCGACATTCAAGAAGAAATTCTTTCAATATACAAAGATTTATCGAGAGACGATTTGCTGACGAGATGTTTAGGTGCTCATACGCAGAACGCTAATGAAAGTTTCAATTCGACCGTTTGGTGATTGGCTCTAAAGCACCTTCATGCTGGCCTGAAAATAGTTGAGGTTGCAGCATTCTTGGATACTGCGTTATTTAATGAAGAAAATTCAGCCCTTCTAATGCTGATGAACGAATTCAAACTCGTAGTTGGCTCGCAGAGCTTCAATTTTACCGGGAACATGGATGAGCAGCGTGAATAGACAGAATAGTCGCAGCTCGTTGGAGACCAACGAAGCTCGGAAAGCTCGTCAAGAGGAGATGCAAGTCCGAAATGATGCGTTTGAAGAAGAAGAGGGGTTGCTATATGGTACTGGAATAGCTGATTAACCGGTGAGCAATTTATATAATTAATTACTGCCTTGAATTTCTCGTTTTCGCTACATTGTTTTTCGAACGCGTTTTTCTCGAAACGACCTTTTTCAACTGGTGGGCATTCCAGCTCAAAAAGTTATTGACCAATCGTTCTGCGAATTTGTGTAAATATTCTTTATTCAATTGCAATCTATATGAACCTAACTCTGGGATGATATTATTATTAAAAATATTTTTTTAATGCAAAAAATGTGAAAAAACGTGGTAAAAAACATGACATTGTGTTCAAACACCTCAAAAACATGCAATTTTCAACTTTTTTGATCACAATTAGGTTCATTTTCTTAGGAAATATATTGCTAACGAAAAAAAATTGTAATGATTACAGATAAAAAATTATGACTTCAGGAATGCCCACCAGCAAAAAACTCGGATGGCGATCGTCCATGGACAGCAGCTTCTAACTCTACTATTTCCGGCGGAAATGACTTGAAAAAATTACAAAGTGTACTTCAAAACATGAATAAAATATCTTCCAAGTTTAAACAAATTCGGATTATTCTTTCCCTGTTAAAAAAATTCACGAAAAACACCAAAATTTTGGCCTCCTAAACTGGTTTCTCGCCTTAAACTTCACAGATAGGTTATCACGGAAAAATAAAACGTATTTTAACAAGTCCCCCTCATAGTTTGATAATGATAAAAACATGTCGTCAGTTCAAATCTATAAAAATTTTTGCGTCTGAAAAAAATAACTCTCCGGTTTAACGAGCTCTTGAGAGGGGAAGAACCAATACAGATTGATATCATTGAATTTTGAGTCGAAACAATTATGTTTATTATAAAAAAATAGAGAAAAATGCATAGAAAAGAAGTTTTTTTATGAAAATAAAGTAAATAAAAAATTTCTATATAATTCTCAACTATATATTATTGCAGAGCACTGAGAAATAAATAACTTTGCTATTTAAACTTTTGCCGTATCTATTTTGGTTTCGAAGATATCAGCAAAAAACGAAAAAACGACCCATTTTGAGGAATTAATTTCACCCCTTAAATATGCAAGTGGGCAGCTCATTTTTTGTGAGGGTTTATACTTTGATGTGAACTACAAAACGTAATTTTTTCGACTCAGGTTGTGGGGGTACAGTACGGTATTCTTCCTTGTTAGTTTCATTCACTCCACCCGTTGCCGCGTGGGAGGACTTTTAAAATTTAGAAAATTCGAAAAAACCTCATATTACTGTATATAAGAGTGCGGCAGCGCTCGACGAAAATTTTGTTAGATTTTTTTTTTCTTTTTAATACTTGGCGTCGAGCCGCTACCGCGTCTCTTGATACACATGTATGTATGATGATACTGTATGTACATACATACAAGAGGTGTCTTATTACAAAAAAATAATAATAATAACAGCTCGAATACGTATTTTTTCAACTGATCGTACACGCCCTTCGATAAAACGTGGAATCACACTTAATATTATTTGTAACGCCGATCCAAAAGTGAAATTCGTGAAGGCAAGGAATAAAGCTTGCGCGGGAGATCAAGAAACTTTGACAACTCTGAACTTTGTTAAAATACTCGATTTTATTTATTTGCGTCGTCGTGGATCACACAGAGGATGCGTACGTGGATCAGGCCGTTCTTTTTGCAGAAAATTAGACAGTATAGTAGAATACGCAAAAGGAAAAATGATTTGTCTTTTCAAGACGAAGCCTAGTAGTGCGAAATTATCGTTATGCTAGTCCGGTTGTTCGAAGATTACTGACTTACTTTTATGGCGAGAATTTACGTATTTCGATGGCCCGAGGAGAGCGACGACAGACGGGGAATTCGGGAGTACGAAAATGCAATAGTTTTTATGTATGAATAATAACAACCACCATGCGCTAGCCGAATCATATTTACTATCATTCATTGCGACTGAGAGTTACGAATTGAGGCCGGTTAAATTATAATATAGTAGAAATGGATCTATTGATGTAAAATCCGAACACAACTAAATCCGATTTTTTTTATTTTTTTATAAAAACGTAGTCTATAACACTCTTGAAAACTGTTGCCTTAATTTATATTAAGGAATACCCCACTGACTGGTTAATAAAAAAAAATAATATTTTTATTTATTTTCCAACTAAATCCGTAATGTTTTTTCCATACGAAAATGTAGCCTATAGCACTCTCAATATCAAGACTAATCGATTGATCCATCGAACGTTGGAATCGGTCAAATAGTTTTAACTATACGAGGATATCCATAAACTTATATACATACCTAAGGTGTTGAACACATAACCCCTCCGGCTTCGCCGCAGTTGTGTAAAAAATAATATTTGAGAAATTATTTTACTTCGTGTAAAATGAAATTTTTTTCATAATTTTTCCAGAGACAGCATAGATTTTGCAGATCGTCAGCTCGACATATCCGAAGAGCTGGACTCACCGAACATGCGAGCTGAGGCGTATCTTAATTTGGCACGAGCACATGAGAGACTTGGTGCTTTGGATCGTGCTTTGGCCTATGCACGACACAGGTAAGAATATTCCAATTTTTTTTTTGATACATAACAAAATTGTCTAGCTAATAAGCTATGGTGTTTATAGGCTCATGAAATAGTTATTTCTCAAACTTTCGAAATTAAAACATTTGAATGAATAGATTTATCCAATCGGTTCCATGACGTTTGATCACAGGACAAAATATCACATGACAAAATATCACGGACAAAATATCACTGCGACAAAATATCACACGACAAAATATCACCGTGACAAAATATCACAGGACAAAAAATCACCGCGACAAAATATCACACGACTAAATATCATCGCTACAAATCATAATCATCAACATCGACGTAAACATCATCATAATCATCATTTGAATGTGTGTGCGGAATCGTGGGGTGGGTCCGGAACATCTTTGGATGTGTGTGAGAAACAAACAAACAAACAAACTGTGAAACAGTAACAGCGATAGCAACAAGACGTGCAAGCAACAAGACGTGCAGAGCAACACTAAAAATCAGCACGCATTATCGGCGTATAAATATGCCCAAAATATATATTTTCACAATATCATTTTTTTTACATATCATTCGTTTTTTACAAAGTAATATTGTGCGCAATCTGTTTCAAATAGCCGACTACTTTTTCTTTATCGTATTCTAAAACAACACGTTTTAGACGTGCGTCGTAATCGCGATAATTTCGACGACGTGGTCCAGCAACCTCACAACCCGCACGAATTTGCTTGATTACCACCTCCGTAGTATTTTGTTCGCGTTTCAACGCATCAATAAATTGTCCTATTGATGCATGGGAAACTCTAATCCGTCGATTAAAAGCGTTATGCCAACCTTCCAGCGCATTATTAGTCCGAGGCTCATCAGCAAGAACTAACGCGTAACAATTCCACATAGCTATAGGAATCCGAGACGAACGACGTCTTCCACCAACTTCTTTACGGATATAAATCGCCTCAAAATACGCAACTAAATTTTTCAATTCCTCGATATGTTTCTTGAAATATTCGCTTTCGATTAACGCATCATACGCGGCAACTACGTCATCAATCGGAACGAAAGCCAAAGCAATTATCATTTTAACATGCAGGGCAAACTCAGAACTCCGACTATAGCGAAATTGTAGCCCGCAATCTTGAATTTTCCGCCAAATACACTGCCCAAAATGAAACAAATAGCCATTTATCATAACATTCGGAAAGCACGCTTCTAAAGCCGATACAAAAGCTAATTCAAAATCTATTATTATTCTTCTCGGTTTCAACTGAGGATCTTGTTCCGAAAGCCATCGCAAAAACTTGGTATACAAACGCTCCGTCTTGTTAGGAGCAAGTAAATAAATAAGAGGTATTACCTTATTAGCACGCAAGCCATATATCGTATACAATTGTAAAAAAATTGACGGTACAGATTTAAAAGTACCGTCCCCCATCCAAACATCGCACTCGTCTAGAAACTTCAGATTTTGTTGAGTCGAAAAAACTAAAAAGCGATTGACGCCTCCACTGTAGTGCATCAAAAACACTTCTCCTTTCAATGTAACGGTAAAAGACTTTGGGATGATCAATTCCTTGCGCGAATGCGGAGTAGGAAAGGGAATACTCACTAGATTTTTTAGCACGTTTCTTTATTTTTTCTTTGGCTTTGCGACTCTCAATGGATGCAACGTTCGGAGCATGATTATGTTCAGGCTTATCACCAACAATAAATTCTATAGTCATCAAAAAATTAAATGTAGATGATAATACACACTCACAAATCATAAAACACCCAGAAAAGGAAAGGCGAAAAAATATACCCGTGCATTTATCGGAGGTAGTTCGAATGAAAGTATTGCAAGAATTTTTTTTGTAATAATTACAGCGCCAATTAATCGATTCCTTATTTTCACGATGCCGCGAGTATACGTAGCCGTCGTATATAAGAAGCGGCTTTCCTTTCTGTGATTTCAGAAATTTCAACGGCATGACTGCCAATCAAATACAGAATTAATACTGAATTCTCATTACAATTATCTACATACGATATCCACTGTGTATCAGGGATCATTCCCACTCTCGCGTAACTACGTACCGTTATCCGTTGTCCTATACACAATACTCATACATACACACAGAATTGAACATCAATCAATTTGAAAAATTCATGCCTGGCTTCGATAGATAGTCATTATAATATTTTGTCATGTGATATTTTGTCGCGGTGATATTTTGTCCGTGATATTATGTCGTGTCACCATCCAATCTTATAAATTAAGTCTTTAAAACTTATATTATATCTTTATTATATTATAAAAAACTTATATTATATTATATATTATATTATATTATATTATATTGCTTATATGCTAAGTTTTTTTTCAAGTCTTTTCAGCCGGCATTTGATTATTATTTTCTATTGATTATTCGTTTTCTATATGGCATGGCCGTAGCCGAAGCGAATGTAATTACTTATTCAAAAAATTATAGGATTGTACTAGCGTAATAAATTTGACAATGTAAATTTTTTTCTGCCAGTTTTCTTTGAATGATAAGAACTTTTCATAAACTATGAGTAAAAAATTAGAATATTTCTGAACATTCTGTTGGTAGAATATATACAAATTTTCAATTCAAAATAGCTTGTTATATACTTTCAGTTTGTACAACGAGTGCGATCAGTGCGCCACTGCTGGTCTCGTTCATTTAACAGTGGGTAGAGTTCACCTCGAACTCGCGGGTTTTTGCAAAGCGCTGGAAGCTTTTCAAAGAGCCCACAAAATAGCACATTCAATTCAGGACCCTTCGTTGGAATTACAGGTAAAATAAGTTAAAGCGAATTACCATGAGGTAGTGAGTAACTAAGACAACAGGTTAAGGAACGTCTGGCTCGCCCTGTAAATCAAGAGACGTGGCAGCGGCTTGACGCTAAGTATTAAAAGAAAAGCTTGCGCGAGCCCTGCCGCACTCTTATATACACGAATATGAAGGTTTTCAGGTTTTTCATTTTTTTTATTTATATACAAATTTAACCTTTAATTCCTCACTCGCTCGAATTCACATCAAAGTACCATGTTTTGGTATTTTCGTGTTCCAAAAAAGTTCCAGTTCTGTAGATGCTGAGTGACCCAAGGGGTGGAAGGCTAGATCTTGATTTTATTCTAGTTACCTTCGCTGAAAAGCAACGAAATTTATTCTCATTTCTGAATAACCAGATGTCTATAGCTGTATACTTTTTTGTTATAAATTTGAACTATGGGTTCGTAACAGAAACCCAACAAAGAAAGTTTTATTAGTTTTTGTAGCCTAAATTACGAACAAACATTGAGTACTTATAAAAAAAATCCGATATTTTTAGCTATTGCACCGAAGAAAATAAAAATCAAACATTCAAACTCGATGAGTGGTCTGGGCGAATATAACTTTTGTTGAAATTCAGATAAAGCCATTTTGTGTACATATAGGTATACGTCGGGTTGTCAGAGTTATTCTGCAGGCTACAGGATGCTGACAAGAGCGCAAGATACGCAGCCAGGGCGTACGATCTATCGCGAAGTTTGCAGCTCGGCGACTTGAACTCGAGGCATCATCGAGCCGCCCTTTTGCAAATGGCAACGGCCTTACGAAAGAAAGGAGAGCTGGGCGACGCGCATGACTATTGCTCGGTAAACTCAACTTTTTTCCCCCACTTTTTCCAATCCCACCAGCTTCGTTTTTATCTGGATACTCCTTTTCCTCTTACTATCCCCCTCTTACTTTGAATTTTACGTAGAAAATGATAGAGCTCCGCCCGAGTAAATAATTGATTTGGAATTCATTGTAGTGTAAAGTTAAAGGTGATCTCTGGAATTGAGAAGATGTGGCTCTAGCTTAAGAAACAAAGAAAGCAATTCTTTCTCCTCGCAGTGTTAATTGTTCAGCATGAAACAATAAGTTTAATCATCTTCTTTCCAATTTCTTTCTGGATTTTTCCACTACATAATGGCACATTTTTATTTTCCCAGCCACTTTCGACCTTAAGAGGATCTTTTTCATTTCGATTTCGATGATTATATTTTTTCAATATTTTGATAAGCTAAAGAACTGAATGAATCACTTCGAGTCTTACTACATGCCCATATTGTACTCTTCCAAGGATATAACCATTTATTGGATAAAATTCCATAAAAAATTACACTTTTACAGCTCTCTTAAAATATCGCCATGTTGTCGTTCTTCTTACAAGAAAAGGTACTTTAGTGTCCCCCTTCGATTTCGATAAAATTTTCATATGTTGTAGTCCATCGAAAAATAAGAGACACGTATTTTTTTATATCGACTGAAAAGTGGTTTAAAGAGGTGAATCAACCCTCAAAGTTGGGCATGTTTTGAAGATGGTACATTGTTTCATATAGAAGCACTCAATCAATCGAAACGAAACTAATTACAAAATATTCCTCACGTCAAATAACCTATTTGATATGTGCAACTTCTTATGCACTCTTATTGCAGGGGGGTGAACCCCTCCGTAATATTAATAATTTTGTTGTATAAAAAAAAATTATCATCCGATTTTAATGAAACGAATACTATTATGAAGAGCAAAAAAAATAAAGTTGACATACCTAGATTTTTACCAGAAAAAAAATTAAGGAGGAAAAACAACCCTAAAATCTCAAATTTAATTTTAAGCACCGAAATATTTTTTTAAAAATTTAAATGGTTTTATTACCATTGTATGTCGACTTCTATGCTAAAAAATATTTATATCACATGTACATCAGCTGTTATAATTATCTGAAGAATTGAATACTCCTACATCCTTTATGGTCGTGAGCTTTACTATTTTCAATTTTCGGATGGCCCTACCGATATACATACATAATCAATGCTTCGAAATTTCACATATCTTTAATTTCACTCAACATTACATAATTCAAAAATTTATTTGATTACAATATAGGCGATGGAATCTTCATGTAGTAATAATAGATTTCACTTCATATTTTCCTTTCGATTATCATTCCCAAATTTATTGATCATATTTTGAATAGTAATGATATTTTTCGAAGAAATGTTTGAAACAAAATGCCTTTTTACACCATGAACATCTTACTACAGCTACACTTATGCAGCCTTCAATTTCACATTGTGTTTGGAATGACATCCCAAAAGAGAATTCATCGGAATTTTCAAAATGCTCAGGTTGCTCTTCAATGTACCCACTTTTGAACCAGACATATCGAAATAAATTTTCGTACCTTGGGGATGATAATTGATTATGTACCAGAGACTGTAATTTGATTATATTATTTCTTAAATGCAAATTTATATCATAATCAAGTAGCATGACACTGTCTGAAAAATGTCTGACATAATTTTTCTAAATGCTAAATCCGAAGACATCAAGTGGCTAGATATTCTCTGTCGTCCCTTTTGGAATAATCATTGCAACAATTTCTTTGTTACGCGATGTAACATCGATGACAGCTCTGGGGCAATGTCCATTCGATGAGTCTATTAAAAAGACACTTTTCTCACTGATGCTTGAGAAAAACACTTCTTGAAGCCATACTTTAAAATATTCTATAAATGAATGCGTATTATATAAATAGCAGATACATTTTTATAATCGAAATATCATATACCAACGTACCTAATGTAGCTTTGCCACATTTCGAAACACTTATAAAGACCTGAGGAGGTCAAAAAATGGTTCGTTCTACGATCGGCCTCAACCGTGTCGATGGCTCTTTTAAAATTATCAAAAGAAGTGACAACCATTTTCCATCTGTTGATATTGTTGGCTGGATGGTGTAACTATGAGTTGTCGCTGAAAACAAATTGTATAAGGCATTCTACTTGTTTTGTGCCTTCTTCTGTTAAAGTTCGCCCCGAATGCATTTCTAATTGGAAACCACTTTGATCGAAATTATAAATATTTTTCCAGCAATATTCCTTAATTTTCAATTGAACTTTAGATACAAATTTATGAGTATCATTTCGTAATATGTTCTTCGATTCGAGGGTCTTCCTTATTACGAATTTATTAACTTTTGTATTCGTTATTCGATGCATTTTTTAAAACTTTTTTATCCATGTTGGTGAAGTGCTGAAACGCATATCTTCATGTTCAATCTATTTTTGGGCCTGTAACGCCCACTTTCGAAGATCGATATCGTGCACGGCGTTTTTGAGATTATTGATCAAGAGACGCGGTAGCGGCTCGACGCCAAGTATTAAAAGAAAAAGCCAGCGCGAGGCCTACCGCACTCTTATCAAGAGACGCGGTAGCGGCTCGACGCCAAGTATTAAAAGAAAAAGCCAGCGCGAGGCCTACCGCACTCTTATATACCCGAATATGCCGGTTTTATGACGTCATGGCGTTTTCAAACCGTTCTGACGGACGAACCGTTTCATCAAAAATTCTGAATATTGGTGACGATTTTTTTTTCGATTTTTCTCTTTCTATTAGTCTTTGTTGCAAATAAATCCACCCTGCCAATCTTGGGATATGATGATTTAGCGAAATAAAATCGAACGTTTTGGGATACTGTGCTTTCTTAGGATCAGACAGGCGTAAGTCACGCTCGAATGGGTGGGGCATACGCCCTTTTAACAATAATCTACATTTCTCTACTGTCCGTCACGCTGCCCACTGAACGAGGGTACCCCCTCTCCTTGCGCGCCGCTGAGTAAGAGAGACAGCGTGCTAAACCTCGTCTCCTCTCCCTCGCTTGAATAGTGTGCTTTCTCTTTCGCGCTGTTTCGCACGCTCTATGTATATATGTGCCGGCCGAAAGTATCGTAAAATTTCGAGCCGCACTAAAAGTTCGATTGCTCTACCAAAAAAGTAGATATTCCAATTTTGCAAACAAGGTTTTGAAGAGGGCATATACAGCTTCATTCTGGATTATTTAAATATTTTTTACGATTTTTTTTGGACCTTGTACACATTTTTGAACATGGTCGTTTTTCACCTTTTTCAGTTGTTTAAAATTGGTTTAAATTACATGAATTAAATAATACGCGTATCATCTCCTCCTGTATGCACTAACTATCGAGTCGGTACCGCGTCTCTTGATATGTATATTGTTTTTATTTTCACATGTGAAATAAACCACATGTAATAATATAACCACATGTAATAATTAATATTAATATATAATATATGATATCGCGTGTCACTGACAATGAGTAAGAGTAAAAAAAAAATAGAGCGCAAAGCCGCATACGTTTTATCTCTTTCTCATTTGTTTTCAGTAAATAATGAATGAAAATATCGTATATTATCTGTATCGCGCGCTCTAACACTGTATTATTATTTATTTTTTACTAAAAAGAAAAATGAATTTTTCGTATAAATTTTACTACAAATATAAGGATGACATTTATATGTCGATCAGTATAATTTTGGACACGTTTTACGCTGTGTAATCTCGCTCAATGCCAGTCAATCATCTTCGTAGATACTTAAGATGGCTGCTCTCCTGCGAGACCATCAGCGCGTGTATTTTGTAGTAATATGCGATAAAATGTGAGTGAAACATAATTTTTTAAATTTCGTCGTGAATTCATTATAAATTTCATATTATTAACTCGGTTTAAGTTATATTAATTTGAATGTGGGTGAGCGAGACTGTCAGCGCGTGTATTTTGTAGTAATATGCGATAAAATGTGAGCGAAACATAATTTTTTAAAATTTCGACTTAAATTCATTATAAATTTCATATTATTAACTCGGTTTAAGTTATATTAATTTGAATGTGAGTGAAGCTTCCGTGCAAGTATAGTGATTCCGAAAAAATTGTGTCCTGTTTTCAAATTTTTCATCAGCTGTCGCTTTTAGTTTTTGACACTTCCTTATTGTTTTGTCCTCCCTTTCTGTACCCTGAATTATCATTTTTTTATTCAAATAAAGAGATGCGGTAGCGGCTCGACGCCAAGTATTAAAAGAAAAAGCCAGCGGGAGTCCTGCCGCACTCTTATATACGCGAATATGCCGGTTTTACGACGTCATAGCGTTTTTAAATGGCTCTCACGGACGAACCGTTTGAGTAAAAAATCTGAATATTGGTGACGATTTTTTTTCGATTTTTCTCTTTCTATTGATCTTAGTTGTAAGTAGATCCGTCCAGCCAATCTTGAGATATGATAATTTAATGAATCAAAATAGAATGTTTTGGGATAATTTATCTTCTTGGAGACAAACAGGCGTACGTCGCGCTTGAATAGATGAGACACATGTCCTTTTGATCAAGAGACGC